>VDFB02330802.1:0-13741 GCA_007258455.2 Sequoia sempervirens
TCAATCCTCCATACCTTATACTCCTTTATCCCACCATCCTCAGATATAATGCTAGGCATGATAACATATTAAGATCATCAAAGTCTTCTAAAAACTTCCCATGGAAAGATGAAAGCTTTGATGTATAACCATATTATCATGAATGGTTTCTAAAGTCTCAGAGTTGATCCCTAAATCAAATGAATTATAATAGTCAAAATTTTCTCTCACCACTATATTTTCAATCATTTTCTTCATTGGGTCCCCCAAGTATCAATAACACTTTGAAGTTTATTTTTCAAGGAAATATTTAATAATATGAAAATTTATAACTTTTGTAGTGTCGAAAAATGTCATCTATGATATTTTCACACTTGTTTGATTCCTCGTTAAATCAAGCTTAATGATGGCTTGATTTAGTGTTGTAATGTGTCTAACATATTCACATTAGGTCTTGGGCCCTTGTAATCTAAATGAACTTAATGTTACCTTATTTAAGGTGTTGTAAATTTTTGTACCACACTTTAACACTAATCTAGGGTTTTCATTAATTAATGGGTCTTCTTTATATACCTTATTTTCCCTTATTTTGCATCCACAAGCCTGAATTAATGCATCTTTTTGAGGATAATCCTAACATAAATCAACATCCAATAATAATTCATGTCTTTTTAGGTTGTGTGGCACAGATTTGGTGATTTGGGACTCATACACCACCTTGGACATATGAGTCCCACCTAGGTTTTAGGGCCCCGATCTAGATTTCACATGAATCTAAGCATTTTTGAAAAATGTGTCTCATAGTTTTAATCTGAATGGGACTTATACGCCACTTCTATCATGCCAGTCCCGTGTGGCCCAAAATAAAATTTAATTCAAATTATTGGCTAGATTTTATTCTCCTAAATCTAATGTCGGCTTGTAGTGTTGTAATTGCCAGAAATTTTTCATAAACAAGTATAAATACAAGGTTATTTCACTCATTTTTACCTAAGACTTTCATGAGAGAATTCTAATAGAAAATTGGAGTTTACAAGAGCATTCAAGTGTTTACAAGAGCATTCAAGAGTTGTTTATCAATAATTTAGGAGTATTATTCAAGTATCAAGCATCATGTCAAAGTCTTCATGCATCATGTTTTTTTTTTAGCTAACAATTGTGATGTATGGTTTTTTTATTCAAGCAAGTATTCAATTCAATATCTATCACATTCAAGCAAGATTGAAGATCTACATCCATTTGAGCCATTTCATACATGTTTTAGTACTTTATTGCTAGGGTTTGGTGAGTTGTAACATTGCATGTTGTTGATTCATCATTCCTCCATTTCATTTCATTTCAATACAAGGTTTGATTACCAAAATAGGGTTTGACCAAGGAAAACCCCTTTCTACAAACAAAACAATATTTTTTCCTCTCTTTAGTGTGTGATTTGCAGATCTAGGTTGAAGGCATATTGAAGATTAAGTTTGGAGAAAGTTGTCAAAGTTATCACATTGGTTTGGAGATCATTAAAGGACTTCTATAGAGAAAAATTCAACAATTCAGACCAAAAGATCAAGTTGAGAAGATTAATCAGAGATTGAAGATTATATTCAGGTCTTGATTTTTTGGAAAAGTCATATTGGACTGATATGCCACTTTTGGTGTATGAGTCCCAATTTAGTGAAAGTTTTAGTTTTCAGGAGTCTAGACACATCTCTACCAGATCTATATTCCTACCCAGAAACCCTAATCTACGACTAAATCTCCCAGACTGGCGTATGAGTCCCAGCAGGCATTAATTTTAGCATATTTAGCATTTCATGTCTTCAATCAAGCTCTTATAGGTTTCTAGGTGCACACCTATAATCTCTCAACTTTATGTTATGATTTACATGCATTTCTAGGTCATTTAGTGAAGTTTTGCATTGCATTAGGTTTTGTCATTAAAACTTGCACATCATTAGTCTTTTCCAAGCCCTAGCCTAGTGGTGAACTCTTGTAGTCATTGATAATACCCTAGGACACCCTATTGCAAGATCTCTTTCTCCTACTTCATCCTTGGATTGAGATCTTTAGGGTTTCCTTGAATGAGAGTGAAGAAAATTGTTATTCTATCTCCCAAGCATATAATGACTATTTTCTACCTTTCAACTTCATTGTATCCATTCTATATTTCCTCTAGATGGCTCAAAATACATGATAACCTATGACCAAAAACATTTCCAACCATCTTTGAGAAATTTTCTCTTTTCTCCTTATTTTCCTTCTCTTTTGCTTCTTTCTTATCATTTAACTCTGTCAATTTATTTATCTCAAAATTTGAAGCTACCTTTTTGTGGTCATCCTTATTACTCACTTCTAACTAAGGTAGTGGTAGTAATCTAGAGAAAATATTCAATTATTCCTATAACTTTTAATATTGATCATAAATAAAAAACCTTATTTAAATCTACCTCTACTTTCCTTGCTTTGGCTTTTGCAAACATAGCCATATTTGCAATCAGTGTTATAGCTTGTAAGGAACTTGTATCACCTATCCTTTGAGAATTAAATTTCCCATTAATTAACTTTTATCATTAGTGACCTTAGGCTTATTTGTCTCAATAAAGATAGACCAAATGGCTAAGGTTTCATGCCTAGGTTTAAACCATGAGCCAAAATAAAGTGCACTCGCTTGCTCCTCAGATGCTAAAAATAGATTATCACCATCTTTCCTCATGATTGTATCAAATGCAATAGCAGATGATATATTCCATCCACACAATAGTAAGAACCCACCACTTTTGATAAGTTCCCTACCTTTCTGGGGTGTCATGCTTGTCATTTCTACATCTACATTGGTCCAAAACTCATTAATATCTTTTCTTTTCTTCTCTTCAGTGAAATTATGGCCCTACATTTTCTACTACAACTCCTCTCCTTTACTTTTAAGGATGAAATGTTTAAACTCCTTAGTGGCAATAAATTGATGATCCTACATAAATTCAAAGTAAGATATTGCTCTCACATCATCAATTACTTTATCCTCATTCTCAAAATTAATCAACATTCTCTCAATAGATGGTGTTTCAACTACAACCCTTAAAAGGGTATGCATTATTTGAGCCAAATTAGAATCTTCTAGAAATTTATAAGGACCTAGTCCACCAAAGATTTTGTAGATTGAGCCACCTACTATAAAGGTGTAATGCTCTTAGGGATTTTTTTTCTACTATATGGGATGATGAGGGACTAGGTTCATCTCTTTGTGGGATCTTAAATGGTGCATTTTCCAATAGATTAGCTGCATTGTCAAGCATTGTCATTATCCTCAGGATTGGGTCCTATATTTTTGTGTATGCACCTTTGTATGAAGGGTGTTCACTCCTCTTCTTCTTTCTCCTACCAGCTAGATTTTGACCCAATGTTCCCTTCTCTTTGTCACTTCTGAAGCTGATGGAAAATCCATGATAAGATCCTCAATAGGATCATATTCATGTATAAATTTGTAAGCTTATATTTTGTCCTGATATCATGAATAAAATGCTCTAGATTATGCTTCTTAATTTTATCGACCCTCGTCCTATAGGGAAGCAATTCATTAAAAAGTAATTCCAATCCCTCTCTAGATATTACCATGAAATCTGAGAAAATAAGTGTAGAGGGCATAATTGCATTTTTTTGTAGCTTTTAAAGTGAGTCTTATCTATCTCATTTAGTTGTCATATAATCTCAAGGTATGCAATTCTCTTTGGAATTGACTTGGGCAGGATATGGGGATCCATTAGGGATCCATAAACTCTGATGATCATAGCATCTAAATAAAATAACCAATCTTCCCAATTATGATCAAACCCTAACTCTGCTTGAAGTTCTTTAGGACTTAAGAACCTTCTCACTTCCTTTGATAATCCCCAATCAATATCTTGGGCCAAATTTTTTAGGACACATCTAATAAAGAACTGCTCAAAAATAACATAATTTGCAACCTCACAACTGCTATCCCAAATATATGTCCATTCTTGAACAAGGAGCATCCTTTTTTGAGCATCAAAGGCTCTAATTTCCAAATGAGATGATCATATTTTCCTTCTAGCATAAAGAAAAATATGGCATAATAAGGAATACCATTTTAAATGAACAACGTTGCAATCCTTCTTAAGAGAAATCAATGCTTTATTGATTTATTATGCAACATATCTTGCAAAATTATATGGTTTATTTACATATATACTTTGGATATCAACTACCAACACCATCAGTTTCGCTAACATTTGGACTTTGCTTGATCTATACACAATAGTTGACATAAGGAAAAATAGGGTTTTATAAAATATTCCTAAACAATATCATAATTAAAAGGCTCAAATTCTCCACCAGAAAACCTTTTAAATTCCCTATTTGGCCCTCTTGGTCTAAAACTAGGCAACCACTTTACTCTATAACTATCCCTTAATCTTTGATATTCCCTCATCAATGCCCCTCAAACATATAAAAATAGGAATAGGGGGAGATTTCCCAAAAAAATGGAAAAGTGGATCCAAAAAGGGAAAAGGGGTCCTATTATTTTATTTTCATTCAAGGAAATGATATCCACATTGAGAATTGACTTACAACCCTTAGGTGAGTCAAACTAAGATGTGAATCTTCAGATTTCCCTTTTTTCTAGGACGGGGTCTAAGCTAAATAGCACTTTGGGGAGAAAGATTGAGACCATCAAATAAACTCCAAATTACAAGTTGTAAAGTGCATTTAGAAACTAAACAATAATACTAATGGAACCTATAGACTTTAGGGATATTTTTGAAGGGTTAAATGTTACATACCTCTCACAAAAAGTGCTTTTTCAAATTTGGTGTTACATACCTCTCACAAAAAGTGATTTTCATTCATCTTCTATGTGATGCTAGTGGTAGACTTTGGATGCCTTGATCTTTTTCAGATTTTCATTACCCATGCAATGGGATTTCTTGGATGTGTATATTCTTCATTGGAAAGTTTGCACATGGAGATTTTGATTACAGTTTATGGGTTGTATATGTTGATGACACGAGTTTACTATGTTTATATAATTTTTAGGTATGGATAATTAGATGTGTTAGCATTTTTTGTGGGTGCTATTTTCAACTATGGTGATTATATCTTAATAGCTACTGATACATACTTGTTACCTTTGGATTGAGTGTTTATGTATCATGATATCGGTTGGAGGAATGACTCATGCTTCTTTGTGATAGATTGTGTGGAATATCTTTAGATAGCTTCTTATCTAAATGTGTAGTGGCATGATGGAGGATGAGGCCATTCATGTTTGTGATGGAGGGACCACCTTGCTTCTTTTTACATGTATCTAGATGAAGCATACATGAGCACTTTGATTCCTTGATGGTAAATGTGGCTATATGGATTGCTCCCTTATTCATGTTTGAGGTTACTTTTTAACCCTTATTCAATGTATATAATGAGTGGGAGAATGTTAGGAATTAGGTGTTATACACCTTGCATAATATTTATAACGTTTAATTTATTATTACTTGTGTGGTGCATCGAGGGGGGCCTAGAAGTGTATGCATCACTAGGAGTTAACATTCTTGGGGCCACTTTATATGTTGTATGTAACATTGGGACATAAGTTGAATGTAATTTGTAAAGAAATGTATTTATTTAATATTAGGGAAAGTTAACTAATAAAGTACCCAATATTAAATGTGATGCAAGAGCATCTAGGGTGTAAGAGCAATCTTGCATGCCTCCGAAAAAAATATTTTTAGTGAATAATTTTTAAGGGATAAAAATGGTAGGATTAATTACTATTTTTTGTAATTTGGAAGGGCTAAAAATATAGTAGGTTTATACTTTTAGTAAGATTGGAAGGGCTAAAAATAGTAAGTTTCTATTTTTAGTAAGTTAGCATTTGTGCACGTATGGGCATGAAATCTTATAAAGAGTTCCAAAATGATGAAATAAAGCTAATGGTGAAGAATCACTTTAATACCATTTGTCACTTGTGAGATATTAATGTTTTATTTTAAAAATCACTTTAAAAATATTTAAAGTCAATTTTGAGGTACCTAGAGGTTCTGAATCAGCCTAAAAAGTGGCCAAAAATCAAAAGGAGAATTTATCAACCTTTTGTGGCCTTATTTCTCATCAAGATCTATCCAACAACATGAATAGTTTTTCAATCCGATGCCTAAGTCAAAAGTTATGACTCTCAAGAGTTGGACTAAAATTTAAGAATTTTCTAAATTTGGAAAAAGGGGCAATTGAATATGTTGGCCACCAAAAATAGAAGTCATAGTTCATTGGAAAGTGAAAAAGTCTTATAAATTCATTACGAATGAAAATGGATTCATTTTGGATGAGGAGATAGATGAAATTCTTACTTTTCAAAATATAACAAAGGTTGGGATTTCAATGGCCATTATTGTCATTCATAAACTTGTATATATGATATTTTACATGAATTTGTAGCCTAAGTTTTTGTAATAGTATCCTTATGACCAAATCATTGTAATGCATTTGATTACATGTATGTAGATGATTTCTGAGAATATAATAAAGTTGCATGTTTTTTGTTCTTGAATGTTAGTTTTTGTGCAAGGTGTGTTTGAGGGAGAGTCTCTCTTCATCAAGTGGTATTAGAGCAACCTAAGAGTTGTGGGGTCATGGTTTTTTAATCCCATGGTTTTTGTCACATGGTTTCAAGTAATACCACTTGGTGGTTTTGTGTGAGTTGGTTTCTATAAAAGCAAACACAAGGGTAGTTGTCTAAGGTTGGTTGGTTGAGGTTTTGAGTCTTCTTCTGAAGAGTGCATATATGAAGCATGGCATGACATGTGTGGTTACATTCTTGGACACATGGAGGATGTATTGGAGAGGCTTGATGTTTCACATATGTTCATGGAGGCTTCAAGAGATGTATTGTAATGTTTATTGTTTAATAATACATTGAGCATCTATTCTTTTGGAGGTTGGGTTTTTCCCTCTATGAGGATTTTCCTAAGGTATATCTTGTGTACTTTTTTGATGGGTATGTTGTCTATTCTCTTGCATGTGGATTGTGAATACTTATTTGCATAGATTTCATTTTTAGATTATGTGGAAATTGGCATTAGATGGCTGCAAGTTTCCTTGCATATTTATTGCTCAAGATAAAAGCATTTCACTCATTTTTAGAGAGAAATTCTTTAGTATAAAAGGCCCCACGGTGCATATAACTTGTGTGACTCAATTACAAGCTGACACCTATCACTTATTAGGCCAAAGTTGGGACCCTCGACAAGATTTTTTTTGGACGACTAAAAAAACCTTTAAAGTATGTGCATATACAAATAACGTAAGTTACTAAGAAAAAAGGGGTTGACAAAGACGATGCAAAGGGGCTTCCCTAGAAAACTTAATTCACCATGCAAAGATAAAATTTATAATTTCATTAGCATATGACCCATACACGTCAATTACATTGGGGAAAAAAAGAGCATTCCACAAGGTCACGAGAAGAAGATAATAACATGAGATGCTCCTGCAAACCGAAGAGGCTATGTGAAATGATCTCACATGTTCTGTGGGACCAAGTAAAGCGCAAGAGTTTTAAAAGGCCTTAAAAGCACATGAAAGTAATGGATACATCCAATGCTCTAGGAAAGGGGGTTGATAAATGCATGAAACAGAGGCCATAAGGTTATAACTTGAAGGGTCAAATAATCCAAGTAGGAAGTCAACACAAAATTATAATAAAAGTGCAAGGGCTTTGCCAATGTTTAGGTTTTTTTGCAAAAAACCCTAATGAAAATTCATAAAAAACCCCTTAAAATGATACCAAACCTCAAAAGCACCTAAAAAGATCAAGAAGCAAAATTTTACAAGTATTGGCACCTTCTTTCTAACCTATTTTGTGTTGCTTATAATTATTTTATCCTCTTGAAAGTTTGTTCACATCTTTCAATGTGTCTTTTATTTTTTTCTCTTCTCTCTTAAAATTATTATTAATTTATGTCTCATTTTATTATCGAATCAAACTTAAATTAAAAGAACATATTTACTATAATTTTTTTTATATAATAAAATATTTTATACATATAATGATACATTCTTATTTATAAAAAAATGAGATGTCAAGAATAATTAAAAAATAATGATAACACCGAAAATAATTCTAACAATACATTAAACAATTAAATAAAAACCTTGTCATATAATCAGTTTGATTATGAGATCTCACATATACGACATACAAACATATATCATTCTACTTATTATTGGAAGAACATGAGAAGCTTATATAAAATTATTAAAACCTGCATTATTAATATTTGTAATCTGAATTATTGGACATGTTGCACAAGGAGATGGGAAATATAGTTTTAAATTTTAAGGGCAGGTGGATAGCCTGAGTGTAGGACGAGCGAGAAGGTTGACACTCCTGGGCATGGCGGCTCCAAAGACTTCCGTCATATCGATTTCCCCTTCCACACTCCAGTCAAAGCAATGAATGAACTGGGCCAAAAGAAGGTTCATGCTCACAGCGGCCATGCCTACCCCTGGGCATCCTCTCCTTCCTGCTCCAAACGGCAACATATCAAAAAAGTCTTTGTCTCTCACAATATCAACATTTCTACCCATAAATCTCTCTGGCTTGAATGCCAGAGGATCTTCCCACAAGGATGGATCTCTTCCGATAGCCCAGCCATTGACAATAAGCCTGCTTCTCTCAGGAATGAAGTATCCACCAACTGTGCAATCTTGTGTGGATTCGTGTGGAACCAACAAGGGTGCCACTGGATATAACCTCAATGTCTCCTTCACCACACACTGCACGTACTCCATACTTGCTATATCACGCTCACTTACTGTCCTCTCTCTGCCTACCACTGACTCGATTTCCTCTTGCATTTTCTTGGCCACGCCAGGGTTTTTAAGCACCGCACTCATCACCCAATCAAGCATAGTGGACGTCGTTTCAGTTCCAGCCAGGAACATATCCTGTAAAATTTAAACTTATCTTTTTTAGAACTGCCAGTTAAATCGAAAAAGATTAATAATGGGGATTGTATTATAAATAAGAAGTGAATACGTACAAAAACAATGGCTTTAATGTTTTCCTCTGTGATTGCCATTCCATCGAGGCTCTCCATTTCCAAGAGCAGGTCAATGATGTCCTTCGTAGCAGGCTGCTGCTCCTGCTCCTCCTGCAACTTCCCCTTGCGCTGCTGGTGTTCCTCTATTATTTTCCTTATCACTTGGTCGAAGGAATTGTGTACCTTTTTCATGCGTCGTTTCACTCCTTGCAAGTCCATCCAGTCTAAGTAAGGAATGAAGTCCCCGATATTGACAGCTCCTATTATAGCTACCGCCTCTAATGCCATCTTCTTTATCTCTTCGCCATGACCACCCAGATGAGCGTCACCGTGAAGAGAAATTCTGGTACCAGAAAGGATTCGCCACATGACTGCCTGTGCAAACGATGAAAACAAGTTGGTGAGATTAACAAGCTTCCTACCCTGCCCAGACATCTCCCACATTGAACGAACAGTGAGAAGCATTTCTTCCTCTCGTACACATCTGAAGGAATCAATCCTTTTGGTATTCAGCAATTCTACCACGCAAAGCTTTCTCATGTGTCTCCAATAAGGCCCGTAAGGTGCAAATATCAGATCTTTGTAGTTATATCCAATGTATTTTCCCGCAGCACTTTGAGGTCGGCTGGCAAAAACCATATCGTGGGTTTTCAAGAACTCCTTCGCCATGGCAGAAGTGGAAACCACAACAGTGGGAACGGAACCCAATTTCAACATCATGATGGGCCCATATTTCTTACCAAGTTCATGAAGATCACGATGAGGAAGCCTTTTCAGCTGGTTCAGATTTCCGATAATAGGCCATCCAAACGGTCCTGGGGGCAATCTCGATCTCAATGTATTTTTCCTTTGCCGAGTAAATCTATACAAAACCCACAAGAAAACAATGAGTGCACATACTGTAGCTGTTGCTGGAGCATATACACCGTCTTTTATTATATTTGCTGCTTGCAAAAATACAGGAAACTCAGAGAAAGCCATGTCGATCAAAAATGCAGAAAACGCTCTCTCTATCTCAAATTTATGTTGGTGTTGGCAATACTTGCTTTGTTTGATTGGGAGTAGATACGACACTAAGTAATAATAAAATGTGTAGAAAAATATATATATCACTGTCACGTTTTTTATGCCTTAGCTTTATTATATTTATTTACCATATAATTTGTTGTTTAGTTTGCACTATATTGATTGTTTCCACTTATTTAATTCCAAAACGCATCTGCAGCAGTATTCTTTTGTTGGGATTTGATAATGTTTGAACACCACAATACGCTAGTCAATAAAAAATATATAGCTAGAATTTAATAAATCTAGGCGTCAAGGGCACATGACGTTTTCTAGTTAAAAGAATTATTAAAAAAGATCTCTTGTCCATTACATAGATACGGAAGAAAAAGCAAGAGTAAAAAAATATATCTAAGAGGACTACTAAAGTAAAGTAGACCCCTTTTTTTTTCATATATCGAACAAACTAAAGTAGATTCTTTTAAATCCATTGCTCCATTAGAACTTCAATTAAAAATAGCACACAATTAAATTCAAAGTTCTTAATGCCACAAGTTGTCCCTAACAAATCAACCTTAATCTCCACCAATCTCACGTACAAGGCAAGGAATTAAGGATAGAACGCTAGCAATAGTGAAGAAATAGTAAAATAATATAGGAATTTAAAACTCAAACTTTCAAACTTTCCAAATAAAAAGAATAATGCCTTGTCAAGATGTCATCCATAGAGTTGATCTAAAATAGGAAAAAACTATTTCAAGGCTTTACATAAAAATGTCATAAAAATCTTTCAATAACCAAGAAACCCGCACTCTAGCGATGAAGCAAAGATTTTTTCATAATTCAACCATAAAAGCCCACAAAAATTTATGATTGTTGGAGTAATGAAGAAACTCACAAGTGGTATGATCAAATCCCTTCCACAAGAGAGATGTGATAGAGAGAATTGTCATATTGCCAAAAAAAAACATACAAAATTATTACAATACAAATAGATGGTCTTGGTACATTAAAAAGATAAAAAGCCAAATGAAACCCTCAGACAACGGTGATCCCACAATAGTGGTTTATAATTTTTAGACAAATTGGACACTGAAATTATTATTTTTAATTAAATTTTTAGATTCGGGCACCTATAGCGGATAAACATGAGGAATTTGAATATGATGCAAACTAGAGTCTCTCCACATTTTGTCTGTAGATTCTAAAAATATTTTTTCAAAAAATTTGGAATCAGATTGCACTTCTTTTTCCATCTCCCATGAAAACTGGTTTTTTTCATAAAACAACATTTTTAAAAAGTGACGCACACCATATAATGCATAACTTTTTTTCCTTGAAGGATAAAATTCTAATTCTTTCGAATTTAGATTTGTAACTCCAATATCTAGTGCTTCCACTTGGTTAGATGGTTTTTTATTGAATATTTTTTCTTTAATCAAATTTCAAAATCAAACCAATTACAATTCAGACATAGCGCGACCATATAACACATAACTTTTATTGTATGTATCAATTTTTTGTTTTGTTTTTTGGATGAAGGACTCCAATATCTGGTGCACTCATATTTTTCAAAAAAAAAAATTGATAATTTTCTATTTTTCCACATGTGCAAAACAAAGAGCTTCATTTTCAGTGAAAAACCTATATTTAATAAAACTTAAAAAACAAATACATAATAAAACCAAAACATATAAAAATTATATTCATTGGATAGCTCATTCTAAGGGCTACCTGATACCAGTTGGGTTTGTGAAGTCCCCTCCATTTTCATTCTCAAATTGAGCTTCGAAGTGCAAGATTATGGACAATTTGGTGCCTGAGAGGGTGAAGGTGAAAAAAGGGTGGTTCAGTCGAATCACTATTTGGTCGAACCAAAAAAATATGTTTCTGTAGAACATAGGTTCAACCGAACCACTTTGAAATATAATAAAAAATGTAATTCAGGGGGGTTCGGTCGAACCCCCTAACATGAATCCATTTTATCGTTTATTTATTTTTGTTTTCCCCTTTTTTAATAGTTGTATTTTATAATATATAATATTAATATAAATCTAAATTATATTATTTTTATATTATAATATATAATATACTTATTATTATAATATATTATAGTAATAATAATATTATAATAATAATATATAATTATTATTAATTATATACTATTATTATAATATATAATTATTATTATTATAATATTAAAAGTATATATATTAGAAATGGCTAAAAAGCATTTTGGGATGAGTTTTGGATTGGGTAGTTTAGTTGAGGGTAGGAGCGATTCAAATAAAATATTTTTCTTTGAGATCTTATCCAACAATATTGGAATGGCATAGCCTTGTTTCATTGCCCCTCATCCAAGGTCTAATATGAACATGAGCATCTATAGCTCCACACCCAAGCTCTCCTTAATGCTGGTATGTGTGTTCTTCAACTAAAAATCATAAAAACATGGGTATTGATGTGGAAATGTGTATTAATTTGATTTGCTTAGGGGCATTTTATTTTTTATAGATATAAGTATATATTTATGATGGGCATTGTTAGACAAAAAAGTAGCTTGGAAGGAAAAGGAGACATGTTTGGAAATAGCGGTGGAGAGTCTTAGCTTGGGATCTACAGAGAGATGAAGAGTATGAGAGTAGGTCTAGCAGTGACAACATGGAAGGGAATGGATCTGGTGATGAGAAGGAAGATAACCATCCCAAAAAGAAGTGCTATCACATACATACTCCTCAGCAAATTCAAAAATTGCATATGCACCAACTGCGGAGGACCTACTGTTATTGTAGAAGTCATTCTTCAAGAGTAGCAAATGTGTATTGAGAATATTCTGTTGAAAGATAAGGTCCGTTTGCACAACCTAACTAATTTAATGATGCATATTCCATATTTTTGTATTCTCAAATGCAAACTATGGTTAAAATTATTATGAGTCACTCATTTTTTAGTTGTAACTATTCTAATTCTAATGTATTTACAACCCTATGAACCTCCTAGATTTTATTCTCTCTAGAAATCTTTTTAGTGCAGTGATTTTCCCACGATGATGAAATTGCTTCGTATCATATACTATATAAGATTTAGAGACCCAGAAGGTTATTTTATTCTCATGCTTTAAACTACCTAAGCAGTGAAGTTGAAGATTCGTTAGCTTTGTGCTTATGGGTTTTCTTTAACTATTCTTATGTTTTTTTTAATGCCTGCATGGATTTTTTTAGCTGGAGAGAATGGAAGCTATGGTTGGAAAATTTTACGGAAGGCCCATATCATTAACTTGAGAGAGAGATATGGAGGGAGTGGGAGAGAGAAGGAGCATGGGGGTAGGAGGGAGAGACTTGAGAGAGATATATGGAGGGAGTGGGAGAGAGATAGAAGGTAGAGGGTTTAAGGGTTTAGGGTTTAAGGCTAGAGGGGAGCTTGAGATAGGAGTGAGTGAGAGAGAAAGAGAGCGTTTAAGAGTTTAAGGCTAGAGGAGAGCTCGAGATAGGAGTGAGTGAGTGAGAGAGAGAGGGTTTAAGGGTTTAATGCTAGAGGGGAGATCAAGACAGAAGGAGTGAGTGAGAGAGAGAGAGGGTTTAAGGGTTTAACTTGCTTACTTGGGTAGAGGGTAGAGGGGATCTAGAGATAGAAGGTGTGAATGAGAGAGAGAGACTTGAGAGAGGTAGAGTGGGTAGGAGGGAGAGACTTGAGAGAGAGTGAGCATGGGAACT
>VDFB02330803.1:0-21859 GCA_007258455.2 Sequoia sempervirens
GATGTGATGCATATTTTTTTGTAATATTTTTCTAAGTAAAATAATTAATTGTGAATTTTTTATTACAACTTTTAAAAAATATAAAACTCGTATGTTTGACCACCTTAACTTGGTCAAAACTATATGAAATTCAATTTTTCTTTTTTTAATCCTATAGTATGCGAAGCATAGAATGTGATGCATGTTTTGGATTCAAAAAAATGTGATACCTTTTGAAAGCTATAGATGTTTTTCAATTAGCCTATCAATCAACACTTTAGTCATAAATTCAAATGAAAATAAATAATAATTATTTATTAAATTCAAAGTAAAGCATAATTTATATTTATTTGGAAGTTAGGAGATCTCTTTTAAAAACTCTTTTCATTTAATTAATTTTGGGTAAAAAAAAAGTCGTCAACCACATACCCTACAAATACCCATCATATTGCCACTTTTTGACCCATCATGATCTTGCACATACCCTTTCATTATTTTCAAATTCCACCTAATTTCATTTATGGGAACATTCATCAAAAAGTGCACATCCCTCATCCATTCTTATCTTGACAAGTGGCACTTGGCCATTGGTTGAAAGTTATTCTCACATTGCTTCATTTTGAACATTTCTCCATCTTGTCTTTCTGTAAATAAGAGGTTTCTCTCCTCATTTGATCATCCACAATTTGATAAAAATTACTATACTCATTTTCATCTTCAAGCATTAGCATTCACATAAATTCCATCAAGGCATAGCTAGGTTATTGTAGGTTTTCTCCATGGAGTTCATTTGAAGCAATCACCAAGTGGATCAATCATCACCAAATTATCAAAATCTTGAATAGGAGTTGGGAAAGGGCCAATTTCCATATCAAATTGGCACCAACTCCCCCATAAGATCAAGAGTTTGCATGTTTTTAATAGGATTTAATCTATTTAATTGTTTTTTCAATATATTCTTGCTTTCATTCCTATTTTGAACATTGTTAAATGGATTTCATGGGGAATCTTGATGTTGACTTGCATTTTATCTAATAATGTGTTTGTTTGTTGTACTTTTGCAAGTCTAGGATCTTGGTTCGTATAGTATGTTGCACCATTTAAGGGTGCATATAGAACCTGCTTGGTTTCTAGGAACGAAACTACTCTCTGTAAAAGCTTGCACCAATTTATGTATAGCTATGAAGCAATCTAGTGAAGTATAAAGTGGTTTGTTCTATTTTAATTAATTCTTTGGAACATTCATGGAGAATATCCGAGATAAACTTTTAATTTTCATTACTTTTTATACTTGGTTTTAGAATAGATTTTAAATTCTTGAAAATTTTCCAAAATTTAAATGAATGGAAGAAATTTATTTAAAATATTTTGTTTTCCATAAAATTGTTGAATGCTTAATGCTAAAGGGTATGTACAAGATCATGATGGGCCAAAAAGTAGCAATATAATGGGTATGTGTAGGGTATGTGGCTGGCAACTTTTTTTTTCCCAAAATTGATGAAACAAAAAAGGTTTTTAAAGGAGATTTTCAACTTTCATAATATAAATTGTGCTTGGTTGAATTTTAATGATGAATTATTATTCATTTCTATTTGAGTTGTATTCAAAGTCATTGATTGATAGGTTGATTGAAAAAATCTATAGCTTTCAAATGGTATCACATTTTTTGAATCTTGAGACATGTCACATTCTATGCTTCATGTCTTGTAAGATTAAAAAATGAATTTTATGAAGTTTAACCAAGTTAAGGTGGTCTTACATCTGAGGTTTATATTTTTAAAATTTTTAATAAAAGATCATAATTAATTATTTACTTGGAAAAAAATACAAAAAATATGCATCACATTAGAATATGAGTCCTCTACTTATATCACAAAATATTATAAATTTTTTATGTTGTATGGTTAGAGGTGGTGAGACAAACACCCTACTTATTTTCCTAGAAATTTAAAGTACTATTGCATTGAAATTTCAAATTTTCACCAAATAGTTTTTATAAAAAATAAACATAGTAGTTTAGAAACTAAATTCAATTTGCTACAAATTCTATTCTTACATATTTTTGAAATAATATAGATAACTTATTCAATTTTTTTCGTCAAGTTGCCTAACTCTAATTTTTTTGAATTTTTTGCCACTTAAGGACATGTTTTTTCCATGATGATCTTGCACATACCCTAAATCTACTTAAGTGATAGCAAGGAATTTGTGATGTTCATGAAATATTATTATAAATCTTTTGATTTCATGATGTTATTTTATGAATGAAGTGAAAATTTTGTGAGAAATACTTATAATTCCTAGCAAAACTAGAAATAACTATAGTCCCTTTGAGATTAACAGTAATATCACATCAGTATCCAATAGTGACCCTAGTGTAATCATGACCTAGTTATTGAAAACTTGGGATTGAATGAAAGCCAATCTTTTCCCTGTTAATGCAGAATTCCCCTTTAGATTGTCTTTGTTCCATATCTTTCAAGAAGGATAGGCTCTTGTGGTCTTGTCTGTGAAGAATTTATTCGCCCACTTTGTTGTGAGTAAAATTGTTGTCAACAGGAGCCGGTGCTATAAGGAGGGCCTACTATTGTCATTCTTGGTTTTGTTAATTTTTAAACTAGATTTCCATAGAATCACTAGATCTCAGTCTCGTGATCCTCATGTGACTTTAGTCGAGGTTAGTGGTCAAACATCATCTAGACCTCAAAAGTATGGAAGTTTAAGTGCAAGTTTGAGGAATCCAACTATTGTTGCACCACCACCTCCGATAGTGATGGCATTATTTGATGTGGAGTCACCAATTCAATTTGCTGTACACAATGGTTTACCAAAAAATACTAATAAGTAATGTCCTAAACATTATTTTCACAAAGACATGAAAGAAAATATTAGTATATTCAAGGATACATTTTTTAGATCAAGGATTCAACATGAGGATGTCGTATGAAGGTTGTTTCCATATACTTTAAGTGATTAAGTTTACCAGTGGTATATCAACCTACCTCATGATTCTATTAGATCATGGCAAGACATGGAAACTCAATTTTTAGCCAGATTTAGAACACCAACTAACCCTACTTTCTTATATCATCAATTTGCTCAAATGAAGAGGTTCAAAGGAAAACCTATAACTACTTTTAAGGACATGTTTCAAAAGGATTATTCTAGGCTACATGCACCTTATGTAGTGGATAGTTTTTCTACTATTATAGTTTATTATATAGCAGTAGATCCTTTAACTACTATGTTTGTGAAGTGAAGAGAAAATCCTCCTACTACTTTACGAGAAGCCTATACAGAAGCTGTAAGTGTGAATTTAGAAATGAAACATCTTGGAAATGGATCATCCATGAATGGCGAGAACAGATTGAATATTTACCCTACCCTGAATGCAAATGGAGTTCCTATAGGTCATCCTATAGCTCCTAATGTTTATCCTACAATGGTCTAGAATGGGAAATTTCCTCAAAATACTTTCTTTCAACCAAGAAATAGTCAAGCTTTAGTCCCTCATGTAACGCCCGTCGTGCAAACCCCAGAGAATACACACAACGCGAATAATTTTTTTTTAAATAATGAAAGTAAACATGCAATAACATCAAATCATAAACACATAGCATAACACATAAACATTAACTCCACATGGTTCTCTGGGGCACGCGAGGTTACATTGCAATCAAAAAACAAAATAAAGATAACGAAAACAACATAACCATTTAATTTATGAAACCCATATACAATGATACAACTGATAGCCATGATGCGAGTATGACAACATCGCACAATTACATCCATGATAAAACTCTTAAAAGAGTTACAAAAGAACCTAACTATTACATCATTGATATAATATTACATTACAATTTTCTCTGATACATGAATTACATTGAATTTCCCAACATAGGGATTGATACAAGAATAATGAACATGAAGTACAACTGATCACTAGAACATCTGCACTGCGGAAAGCTGAGAAGACAAGACGCTGATGGGGAACCCAACGGGTGCGGAGCACGTTCCACCCAACCATGTGAATTACGAAGTAACTCACCCCCGTGCTCAGAGGTGATGAGGAAGTGAATCCGACCATGAATGTCGACCGACTCAACAACAACTTGATACATAACAAGTACAACTTAAGCTTACAATGAACAACCATCAAATTTCACAAATCACATGACAAGGTTTAAACCAAGAACTCATCACGAGAACATGAAGTACTATCACTTAACAATTAAGATTCAATTCACAAGAATTCAAAGAAACGTCATAAAGAGATAACATCCACAAGAACCGAACCAACACCCAAAATACATTTCAAAATCAATCAGAATCAACATAAAGAACATGATTCCATAATAACTCTGAATCAACCATTCAATACACCATTCCAATAGGCAACAAGAACAAGTCAGACGCATGTCAAGTAGGGAGGGTCATCACATAACTCTCATGGGATCCCCTGGCTCTTCCTCCAACTGAGGTGCCGGCACCCACCTATGGATTCCCTAACCCTATAATCAGAACAACATAAAAATAACAATATCCAGAGGCAACAAGAAACAAGAACAACAAGGATGTCTAGTGGAGAGTGTCATCGCATCGCCTTACATGAATTCGCCAGACTACCTATCACCAGGTGCCGCCTCCATCTATACATGGATTATCCAGACAACCTAGCTCAAGGAGCCGCCTTCATCTATGGTTATCCAGACATCCTATTTCAAGGTTCCGCCCCATAGGGTTACTCATGCGGAGCCACTTACCTTTCATAGAGACAAGGTAGTGACCTTACCAACCAGGTCTTCCCACCCATCCTTAGCCTTTGAAAGCGCTAACGGCAGGGGTGAGGTGCATGTTTTTATCTTGTTATGTGTTAACTAACCCAACCCACTAGATACATTAATTAAGTTATCACTTATTTAACTACTCTTACGTGGGTTCCCCTAGCACTTCCTCCAACTGAGGTGCCGACGCCCACGAAGAGCCACCCTCCCTATGACCCCTAACATACCTCAAAACTAGGCAAGGGTTGTACTATCACGAACAAAACAGATAACTCAAAGCATAACCAGCGAGGCAAATCCATCTCGCAATAGCTCATAATCAAAGTCTCACAAAGTTTCGTACAACCCTTTCAAATTAATAATACCAACATATTGCCATGACAAGAGCACATAAAAAGACGAACATTCACCAACAATAAGAACAAGCCTATGGAAGACTCTAAAAGGCTTACACTAGTTTTTCCTCATCAAAGAACTAACAATAGTAACAAGATATCACGAACGAATCAACAACCATAAGGTAGTGAGTGGCAACATCCCATTGAAATCTTCACAATTAAATTTGATACACTCTCGAGTGGTATCCAAGGGAGACCTCTATTTCTCCTCCTAGGTTACCCAACCATACATTACACAACGATCTTACAATTTGACTCACAACAAACTTAAACAAAATCAATGATTAACACAACAGAATGATCAACCAATGCACAAACTTAATGTAATTCACTTCCAGTCAAACAATAAAATTAATTTCACCCATTTGCAAATTGTTATAAAAATAAATAAGATTCTCGCTTTCAAATAAAATACAACTCAATCTAATCCATATACACTACAAAATAGGGCTAATTTTCTGTTTATATTATTTGTTCAGCATAACGATTGTTAAAATAATGCCCTCTTAGCATATAAATCTCTATACATAAACCTTATTTAACATTTTAAAAAAAATACAAAATTACATTTCTTAATATTAAAACAAATAATCATCCTATATTTTTATTTTATTTTATTTTTATAAAAAAAATTATATAAAATAAAATAATAGAAAATCAAATAAATATATTTAAACATATATATATATATAAATATATATATATATAACTAAAATTAAAATTTATAAAAAACTTTTAAACAAACCACAAATACGATACGTGACAGTTGCCTACGACAGTCCACTTAGGCTGCTATGCTTGTGACAATCCCTAGAATTGCTTGCACCTGTTAGCCTCGTCAGTTCTTTGTGTCGACCATGACGAGAGGGATAATAGTGGGGTTATTAGCAGGGTGGAATTACTGTTGACCGACCCCCATCCCCATAAAATTTAAATTTAATTTAATTTAATTTTTATTTTATTTTATTTCTTTTCATACTACGAATTTTGATTTCGTGATTTTAAAAAAAATATAATTAATAAATTTTAATCTCCTTTCTATTCAATATTTAATTTATAACTCCTATTTTTGTGTCGTGCACAGGTACGGCCTGAGAAAAATTTCGACCTCACCACAACCAGGTATGAAAATAAAATAACATCTTTATACAAATGGTGTGTATATATATATATATATACACATATGTTAAATACTTAATATTTCCAATCAGACAAAGGTTTCTCTGTACCTCATTTATTATTCAACTATAACTATATATATATATATATATATATTTTTAATCAGAACATATATATATAAATATATTTTCACATCAAATGTGTTTATAAAACAAACAATATTATGCATGATCAAATTATAAAAGAACTATATAAAGGTTTCTCAATGACAATAATCCTTTCCTATTGGTTTGTTTACTATGAATCATTATATTTTCTAATGGAGGTTTTCTTTTTCTGTAAATAAAATCAATCATATATATTCATTTCTTTATCTAATTTCTTTTTTGAAACAGAAACTGAAGAGAAATAAGAGGAACCTGGATTCCTGTGTTGTTGACTGTTGAAGAAGCTTGCTTGACCCCGATGGCCTCCACGAACAACTTCTCGTTCCTACTTCCAAATCCCTTCTAAATTTCGTGCTCGAACTCGAATCCACTCCTTTGTTCAGAAGACGTCTCCAAGCGTCCCAGTAACAGATTTCCCATCTCCTTTCAAGAACTCTCAAAATAAAACAACAGAATCCCACATCCTTCCTAAATTTTCAAAATACAAAGCCAAAATCTTATTCAACTTCTTTGTGTGTGTCTCAAAACCCTCTAAAAATTCTTTTGTTAACTAAAAGATAATATCCCTCTCTTTTTTTTTCCAAAAACTCTAAAAAAAATCAAGAATAAAAGAAACTCATTCTTTAAAAGCTAGCTTTTTTTTTAATTAGATCTGTATTCTCATTGGTTCAAACAATCCTTTCATTCTTTTATTTGTTTTATTTCTTTAATTTCTATTTTTACCACTTTACTTGCACATCACATTATCTATTTACTTAAATAATTTATTCTAATAATTATCTTCAATCAGATAATTAATCAAAATAAATAACACACATTTAATATTTAATTATCATTTAATTGAAACACATGACTTTATAAAATCAAATAAAACATTTAAATATTTTCATCCAAATAAATCAATATTAAAATACACAATTATTATTCCCATTTAATTAACTAATTCACAACTTATAAAATATCAGCATCAATTTAAATAATCATAACTTATAAAATACCACATTAATCAAAATACGACAACACACAAAACACAAGCCACAAATGACGACAATTTCACAAAATAAACAATACCAGACAAATGAGACGATCTGACATCATGGGACGGGAGGACTTCATCGTCACCTCTGTATCAACATTTAACCGTTGGGTTATTGGTGCTCGCCCTGTCCTGCCGAAGCAGGTGGAATCGAGACTTGTACCTGCAGTCCTGCATACAAACGAAGTTGTGTACATGTGCATATATACATATATATAAAACTGAAACATTAAATTAAAGTACTGCATTGAGGAAGGAATGCATGACATGGCGGAGACGCTGTGAAAACAGTGATGCTATATTGTCTTGATGCACCTATTCTAACAATTGCCATAATCAATGAATTATGTTTCAACTAACAATCATCTCTTAACATATCTAATTAAATCAACTGCATCATATCATGGTCTAAAAATCAACTAAACATTACCAACCACAGTAATGTAAAATAATCATGTCTACTAATGGAATACAACATCATCAAATGTCTAACTATCCAACTCAAACAATATCATCATCGTCACAAGTAGCAAACAACCGCATTGAAAAATACTAAATCCTACCAGTAAGAGGAGGGGTATTACATCCTCCCCCTCATAAAATTGGCTTACTCCTGGAAGCCGGTAAACAAAAGGAAATAAGATTCCCTAATACGGGAGGCATCCTCCCTCACCAAGACGGTGAACTAATCATTAATAGAAACTAGAATCAAGCTCACACATAAGAGTAACAAATAATATTAAAAATTATTAATAATATGGGGGTATTACATCCTCCCCCCCAAGGATATGGCTTACTCCAGGAAGCCATTAAATAGATAAGAGTAAGCACACAAGAATCACGCAGAGATCACGTCAAAAACCACACACATAACTCACAACACTGGAAATCACACCACACAATGACACAAGGGTTCCTAGTGCATCCTTGATAGGAAGGATATCGGTGCATTGCGCACTACACCAAGGGTCCTATCCTTTCCATTAGTTTCCTGCACCATTGCCTTGAGACCGACTAACAGAAGAAACTTGGGTTCCCAACAAACACAACAAAACAAATGAAACTCTAGACTCTAGGGACAAAACGCAAGGTTACATAGTGAGCACACATAGTGCCCAGTGTATAAACCTATGCTCTGATACCAAGTTGTAACGCCCACCGTGCAAACCCCAGAGAACACACACAATGCAAATAATTTTTTTTTAAATAATAAAAGTAACATGTAACAACATTAAACCAAAATCACATAGCATAACACATAACATTACTACACTTGGTTCTCTGGGGCACGCGAGGTTACATTGGAACAACTAAACATAAATAAAGATAAAGAATATAACATAACCATTTGATTTATGATAACCATATACAATGATACATCCGAGAATCATGATGCGAGCATAATAAACATTGCATAATTACATCCATGATAAAACTCTTAAAAGAGTTACAAAAGAACCTAACTATTACATCATTGATATTATTACATTTACAATTTTCTCACGATACATGGATTACATTGAATTTCCCAACATAGGGATTGATACAAGAATAATGAACATAACGTACAACTGATCACTGGAACATCTGCACTGCGGAAAGCTGAGATGACAAGACGCTGATGGGGAACCCAACGGGTGCGGAGCACGTTCCACCCAACCATGTGAATTACGAAGTAACTCACCCCCCGTGCTCAGAGGTGACGAGGAAGTGAATCCGACCATGAATGTCAACCGACTCAACAACAACAACATGATACATAACAAGTACAACTTAAGCTTACAATGAACAACCATCAAATTTCACAAATCACATGACAAGATTTAAACCAAGAACTCATCACGGGAACATGAAGTACTAACACTTAACAATCATAAATCAAATCACAAGAATTCAAAGAAACATCACAAAGAGATGACATTCAGAAGAACCAAACCAACACCCAAAATACAATCCCAAATAAATCAGAACCAATATAAAGAACACGATTCCATAATAACTCTGAATCAACCATTCAATACACCATTCCAATAGGCAACAAGAACAAGTCAGATGGGTGTCAAGCGGGGAGGGTCATCACATAACTCTCATGGGATCCCCTGGCTCTTCCTCCAACTGAGGCACTGACACCCACCTATGGATTCCCTAGCCCTATAATCAGAACAACATAAAAATAACAATATCCAAAGGCAATAAGAAACAAGAACAACAAGGATGTCTAGTGGAGAGTGTCATCGCATGGTTTCACATGGATTCTCCAGGCAACCTATCACAAGGTGCCGCGCAATATACGCTTGGATTATCCAGACAACCTAGCTCAAGGAGCCGCCTCCATCTATGGTTATCCAGACATCCTATTTCAAGGTGCCGCCCCATAGGGTTACTCATGCGGAGCCACTTACCTTTCATAGAGACAAGGTAGTGACCTTACCAACCAGGTCTTCCCACCCATCCTTAGCCTTTGAAAGCGCTAACGGCAGGGGTGAGGTGCATGTTTTTATCTTGTTATGTGTTAACTAACCCAACCCACTAGATACATTAATTAAGTTATCACTTATTTAAGGAAACTCTTTCAAGGTGACCACTTGAACACTTGCCCCAAGAAGAGCCACTCTCCCTATGACCCCTAACATAAATCAAAACTAGGCAAGGGTTGTACTATCACGAACAAAACAGATAACTCAAAACATAACCAGCGAGGCAAATCCATCTCGCAATAGCTCATAATCAAAGTCTCACAAAGTTTCATACAACCCTTTCAAATTAATGATACCAACATCTTGCCATGACAAGAGCACATAAAAAGATGAACATTCACCAACAATAAAACAAGCCTCTGGAAGACTCTAAAAAGGCTTACACTAGGGTTTCCTCATCAAAGAACTAACAATAGTAACAAGATATCATGAACGAGTCAACAACCATAAGGTAGTGAGTGGCAACATCCCAATGAAATCTTCACAATTACATTTGATACACTCTCGAGTGGTATCCAAGGGAGACCTCTATTTCTCCTCCTAGGTTACCCAACCATACATTACACGACGATCTTACAATTTGACTCACAACAAACTTAAACAAAATCAATGATTAACACAACAGAACGATCAACCAATGCACAAACTTAATGTAATTCACTTCCAGTCAAACAATAAAATTAATTTCACCCATTTGCAAATCGTTATAAAAATAAATAAGATTCTCACTTTCAAATAAAATACAACTCAATCTAATCCATATACACTACAAAATAGGGCTAATTTTCTATTTATATTATTTGTTCAGCATAACAATTGTTAAAATAATGCCCTCTTAGCATATAAATATCTATACATAAACCTTATTTAACATTTTAAATAAATACAACATTACATTTTTAAAATATAATAAATAATATTCAATAAACTAATTATAGAAAAAAAATATAAATAAATAAAATATTTAAACATATATATATATATATATATAAAATTAAATAAACAAAATTCGGCCGAAAGGACAGCCGTCGGCCCACTCACTGTACGCAGCAGTCATAGAGACTGCTGTGTACAGTGCGCAGTCTTTAAGACTGCTGTGTACGCAGCAGCCTTTAAGACTGCTATGTACGCAACAGTCTTACTGACTGCTGTGTACTGTATGCGGCAGTGGGGAATATGGGGTGGGTATGGCCCAGCCGACCCCCCCAAATTCCCATACAAATTTTTATTTTTATTTTTATTTTATTTTATATAAACAATAAAAAATTTATTAAAAAGAACAACACGCAAAAATTAACATAAAATACTTAAAAATTTTGATCCGTCTTACACAGGTTTTTACAGACGCCAGGTACTGATTTTGACATTCGGGTCTTTTCTAACAATATAATAACAATTTATTTATAATCACATATTATATATTTATATTCATATATATAATTTTATATATATATACACTTATTTATATAAATAATTGTAAATAATTACATACAAGCACAGAACACAGATTTCTGTGCAGAAACAAAACAGAATGACTATAAATTTAAAATACATATATTTATTGATTTTCAAAAATAATATTTCAATTCTTTTAAAAACAAATACCAAGATTGTTCTTTTCTACCACAATAGCAGAGAGATTGTGTATATCAAAATAGCATTCGAAGAGTTTATTTTCTGTTGTTTTCAAAACAAGATTTTCTAATCTCAACATTACTTGATACCAAAATGAAAGAGTATTTTTCAGTAGTTTTCACTATTCCCTAAATTTCTCTGTTCTAAGGTTTTATCTCTCTTTCACCAAATAATCTAATTTATTTTTCCTGTTTTTCGTAAATCAGAAGACTAGAGAGAAGAAATAAATTAAAACTTGGGGTCCTGCGCTTATTCGAGAACTTGATGAAGATTGTTTCCGACGGACTTTACGAAGAGCTCCTCCTTGCTTCGAATCTCCTCTGTCACTGTGCTCAAATCTCGAACCTGATCCTTTATTCAGAAGACTCCAAAGTAACTAGTAATAGATTTTCCAAACCCTTTCTATAACTCTCTCCCATTTAGCAAAAATGTCAAAAAACTCATATCCTCTTCAGATCCAAAATACAAAATAACTTGTGCCCTCTCTCAATCCCTAATCTCTTCTGTGTGTGAAAAAACTTCCAAAATTCTTAATTAATTAAAAGATAATATCCCTCTTTTTTCAAAAACTCTAAAAATCAAGAATAAAAGAAAACTTATTCTTTAAAAGCCAACTTTTTGATTAGATATGTATTCTCATTTGTTCAAACAATCCTTTCATTCTTTTATTTGTTTTATTGTTTTAATTTCTATTTTTGCAACTTTTCTTGCACAACACATTACTTATTTAATTTAAATAAATTATTTTAATAATTATCCTCCACCAGATAATTAATTTAAATAATTAAAACACATTTAATATATAATTACCATTTAATTGTAATATGTGGTTTTCAAAATAATTAAATCATTTAAATATTCGAATATAATTTAAATCTAACATTAAAACAACTAATTACTTCCATCATCAAAATCGATTACACCACAACAAATAACGTACCAACATTAAAATAAACAATTATTATCCACATTCAATTAACTAAATCACAACCTATTAAATACTCACATTAATAAAATACGACATACACAACATAAACCACAATGACGACAATTACAGAAATGTACAATACCAATCAACGAGACGACCTGACATCATGGGACGGGAGGACTTCATCGTCACCTCAGTATCAACATTTAACCGTTGGGCTATAGGTGCTCACCTTGTCCTACCGAAGCAGGTGGAATCGAGACTTGTACCTACAATCCTGCATACAAATGAAGTTGTGTACATGTGCATACATATATATAAAATCAAAGCATTAAATCAAGTACTGCATTGTGAGAAGGAATCGCAACATAGCAGGGCACTCGCGAACGAGTGATGCTATATTGTCCTTCGTCACACCTATTCTAACAATTATAATATAACCAATAAATCAACATTTCTAACTAATAATCATCTCAAAACATATCTAATTAAATCACTGCATCATATCATAATTCTGAAAATCAACTAATATAACCAACCATAATGTCCTATAAAATAATCATGTCTACTAATGGAATAACAGCATCATCAAATGTCTAACTAACCAAATCACACAATAACAGTACCATCATAGCCACAAGTAGCAAACGAACGCATAGCAAAGTAATAAATCCAACTAGCAAGAGAGGTACCACAGAATCACCCAAAGTGAAAGCAATAATTCAAAGATATTCTACACAACACTTGCTCAAAATGAACTAACTTAACCTTGCCCCACCGCTAATTCACTCTAACATCAAACCATTTATCCGTCTAGCTAGTCTACCATGGAAAATGCTATATTTATAGAAACCCCAAGGCATGTCGGCCTAAGTAGAATTTATAACAATGTAATTAAAATGGGCCACAAAACAAGTTAGCCAAGAATATTTCAAAATAAAATAGAATATGTACCAACTCATGAACCCATCTAGGATGGTGGGATCTCCAATGGAAGCCTGCATCAATGCATGCAGCAAAATAATAGGTGCCAATAAATTCCTTGATGTTCTGCATTAACCTGGGATCTTTGTCTTTATTTCATATGTACCTTTATCATGCACCATCACAAGAACCTTGTCCAAGTCGGCCACAAGTTGCAAAGGTAAAACCTTAATTCTTCTTTCGATGGAATTAATATTTTCTCTTGATTGCTCCACTGACTTATCCTATTCAACCCTGTTGGTTTGATATTTATCAATGATGCAATATAAGTGGCTGCATCATCCAATTGATGTTTAGTAACTAGATCCTCAATGAATAGAGAATATACATCTCGCCACCATTTCTTCAACTGCTCAAAGCTCAAATGCTTTGGTGCGAACTTCCTTCTCCCTGTCATTACTTCAAAGAATGAGATGCATCTATCATGGATATTAGTCAAGGCATCCTCAATTTGCCTCCTCTGCTTATATATCTTCTTCAAAACCTTCTTCCTTATTTGCAAAGCTTCAAACCATTCCCAAGGTTCTGAAACTCTGGAGGAAGGGAGAATTCCATCACTCACCAGCTTATCCTTAGTGTATTCCATGATAGTCTTGGTCTTCTGCAACAGGAGATCTACATCCTCTTTATCTTGAGCCAATACATCTTTCAACCAATCTATTGCCCTCATTGCATCTCCTCTGGTTGAAAGGATGTCTTTGATAGCATCATCTCCTTTATTTTGCACCCCTTGTAACTAGTTTACTATGGCAAGAGTAGTGGCCTTCATTCTTTCTAGCTCTGATATAGTTTCTTGGGGTAGGAAACTTGCATCAGAAGATGAGGAACTAATGGATTGCAAGGGTTTCATCAAATCTTCCAAATATTTCTTAAGTCTTTCATTCTCTTTCTTCAACTCCTGTTTAGCTTGTGCTTCTTTGCTCAATCTTCCCAGGATCACAACACTTGAACCCTCATATTCTTCAATATAATGTTCCATGGAAGTGGGTCCTAGGTTGATAGTCTGCATGTTGTAATCACTCCCAATAACCTCATCTCTATTCTTTTCTATGGCAGAAGTAGCAATGTGGACCACTTTGTTGTTTGCTTCATCCCTTTCAATCTTGGAGATGACCCTGGCCTTCTTCTTTCCTTTACCTTTTCCTATTTTTTCCAGTAGCTCATTCCAATTGGGAGGGGTATCCATGTCACAAATTTTCTTTCCCTTTATTTTTTATCATTAAATTGGAAACAACAGACTGATTGCATTTCACTTTGTCCCACTTCTTCCTACTGACCATTGGATGTATCTTCCTACTTCTCAGGAAACTCTTCATCTTTATCATGTTCTCCTCTGTCATACTCCCCTTCTTCATGCACTAGTGATGGAGTCTTAACAGGTGTTTCCTCTCTCTAAGGAGGTATGTCTTCTTCACTTCTAGTAGGTGAATCCTCATAAGTTACCAAGGAAGTCTGTAGAATTTTCTCAACTTCTGTAGCTGCACTATGAAGCTCACCTTTGATCTTAATCTAAAAGGATAATCCCAATCTTGGTCTTTCCTCTTTAGATCTTCCCCGCCGGCCTCGAAGTAGTCAGATTTTGCCATCCCCCATTAGATTATAGGTGCATGGAACACCTTCACTTTCAAGCTCCCACACCTTGTGCTTGAGCCACAACTTGGCCATTCTGGCCATATGGCCGTGATTTTTTCTAATCTGGGCCTTTTTTCCAAACTAATCAATCTACCCAACTGGCCTGTCCCACTGGGTTTGGCACCGCGACTTTGGATTAAGTTCCATCATTCCACTTGATCGGGAACCATTTCACAATTATACATTTAGATCACATCAACTAGGAGTCCAGTAGAATCTCTTCTTTCTTACTCTCAAACTCATCCCTAGCTATTAGCCCAAAGAGTCTTCTATGTCATCCCCGTGGTATTCCCTGCTGGCTTTCTTTTGTGATTCACCAGTGATATCAAAACCCAGCCTTTTGGAATGATAAGACAACCCAAGAGTGCTCATTTCTTCCTCAGAAGCATAGGCTGAATTAATTGAAGGGCATACCTTGCTAGTACCTATCTTTAGAGGAAAATCTCCACCAAATCTAGTTTTATGCTTATCTTTCTTTACAATATCGTCAAAGTCACATATTTTCCTTGTAACTTCCAGAAGTATAACATGGTCAGTGGGGTACCTTGGAAACCTGTATGGAGCTCTCTGACAACCATCAATTCTTATGTAGGAGAAGGTGGGAAACTATATGAACCAAGCCCCATACTTTTTGATCAACTCTTTAGCATCATCTGATATTCTTACATGCTCTGCACCTTGGAGTAATCTAGTGATGTGCATGGTGAATGCATCATTCACCCTCATGTAACTTGAGCTTCCTAAGTGCAAGTATGGATAAACTTCATAAATTACATCTTGTTCAAATAATCCTCTTGTGCTCAATCCTTTATAGGGATGGAATCTTGCAAGTGCATACACTAAATAGGAAGTCATGGTGAATTTCTTAGTCTATAGAACATTACACATTTGTTCATGAATCACCCTACTTATAACACCTACCCAATGATAGTTAATATTCTCTTACTCCATCCTCACAATAACATGGAACATCCAATTCTCAAACATACCTGCACTCTTCAGGCCTACCACTCGGCTAAGCAATGTGATGGCATCATAGATTTCTTGTTTAAACTTTTCCCTATGCAACTACTTAGGCAGTTTTGAGAAATGAGACTTTGGCTTCTCAAGCCAAGAATTGATAACCTGTTGTGACTTAATAGTCTCCTCCTCATAGTACCTTTTAGCTACCTCCACATTGAATTCTACTACATGTGATCTGTCTGGCATATCAAAAGTTTGTGAGATAGAGACAGGGTTGAGATTAGCCAATACTCTCCCTTGAGGACTGACTATCCTTTGTGAATCCTTGTCATAGTGCCAGGAAAATTCTAATACCAAATCATAACACTGAACTATGGGTGGAAATACTACTACATGAGATAATCCCAATTCCATTAATCTCCTGGCCAGCACTGGAAGATCTTTTTGTGCCATCCTCACCTTAAACTCTTCATAGTCCCATTGACCCACATTTGTGTCTGAAACTTCAGACCAGATAGAAGCTATCTTACTTTTTGGGATCCTGCTCTTTATGTCCAATTTAACTCTTTTTGCTTGTGAGATAGAGGATCCTTCCATATCACCCTTAGCCATTCCAGTTGTGGCCTTGCTAGCTTCAACCTACATCCATCGAATACTAACATGAAAATCTAATTGTTGATAACATATTTGTCAAAGTGCTAGCCCAAAATCATAAGAAAACCATCAAATCAACTATAAACCACCAAATTGAGAAGTTTAGGATTCCAAGCTAACCGGGGAAAACCAGTCTGGTAGGAACTTCAAAAAATTCCAAACTAGGTAGATTTTCCTGAATAAGGCACAAATATCAACAATAGATCATCAAAAATGAATAAAGGATGCATATAACATTGTGTAATTTATCAGTTAAAAGCACAAAATGTTAAGCAACCATCATTACATTCATCCATCTCATCCAATCCCTAAGTTCCACAAAGCTTTCCAGAGAATTCAGAAAAATCCGGCTGGACCAGAATTCTATGAAAATAACAATACCATATGAACTTCGGGGAAATGAAGGGACGAAGGAGAAATTGGGAAAATCTAGGATCGACGAAAATCCACGAAGAAGGCGAGATTCTGAATTTTCAACACATTCCGAGAAAATGGAGGGGACAAGGAAACTCAGGGAAATCCACCAGCACAGGAAAATCCCGAAATTGAAGGAAAACCCGAATATCGACGTCTTCACACGATCTCGGTCAAATTGATTGAACGATCACAAATTTGAGGAATTTGGGCTTGTAACAAGTTTGAATTGAACCTTCTATTGATTTTCATTGAACTTAAAGCTCCTCTTAAAGTAAATTGAAAGGGAATGGTGATGCCCTAGGTATGAAACCCTACAGATCCACCATTGACGTACAAACAAGCTCGGGATTTAGGTTGCTCAACTGCTAGGTTTCAAAATATAATCATGGCCCATAAGCAAGAAAGATGAAAGTGAAAAGAAAGCACACAACTAAATTGGGGAACCATCAATCTAATCAACATCATGCAACCCTAGCTTTAGAATACCCAAACACAGAAATTCGAACTTCGAGCATATCTAGAACGCCAAAGGACCACTCACATTCATCAATCAAAAGATAGGTAACGTGTACATACCATTTGATGAAATGGAAACCGATTATAGCAATGACAAACAATAATCCTGAACGCTAGAGCAAGCTTTGACAACAGTGACACCCAAAAAACAACTACTAAATCCCATAATTCAGAGGTTCAACACGCCAAATTCAGCCAAGCACCACAAGATTGAACACTCCAAGTCAATAGAACGCAAATGATAAAGCATTATGGCAAGAAAATCCCCAAAAATTGATTAAATACATCCCTCACAATTCATACGAGTGATCATAAATGCAGTCGACAAGACGAGCCAAAGAAACTCGGAAACCCGATGCTAAAATAACCAAAATAACTGTCCAGTGGAATTCCATGATGTCCCATATATTTCCTCGACCACAGCAGTACATCTCTTTTGCCAAGCTCGAAAGTGAAATCAGTGGAAATCCGTATGGAGCGAAAACCCCGAAATGGAGTAAAAATCAGAGTCACCAGCTAACCACAAAGGTAAGGAAAACAGAGTGAAAGGAACAGATGAAATGGGGCCCACACCAGCCACCTAAGCGGTCAACGCTTAGAGTGTGTTGGTTAAGCCCGACCATCCGATACTACTCAAAAATTCATTTTTCCTTTGTACATTTGGAGGAAAGTATTGTCCTTTGCTCTCTCATCATCTGCTTTGAAGCTATTCTGTTCATCTCTGCCTCATCCAAAGCTTTTCATATATTTTCCATGGCCGAAACCCAGAGGACATCAGAGTCCACTTTTCCTAGATATGCGGGGAAATTCCTAGAGGAGAGGTTTTGGAATGCATGAAAGAGTAGCAGATAATGAATCAATAAGCAAAGGCCTCGGGTATTGAACTAAGTTTGGCTCTCCATGAGTTGTTATACTTGTTACGTTCAAACTTCGTCCGTGTCGATGTTATGCGGTTTGACTTCGCTCCCGAACTGGGGAATTCATCAAAATGAGAAAAATCTGATTTATGAATTTGACATCCATCCATTTCCTGCTCCACCACATGCATGACTTTAGGACATCGACATTTTCTGCTACTGCTGTGCTTGTTCTGCTTTGATTGCAAGGCAGCAGTTGCTTTTACGACCATGGAAGCCATCTCTGAAGGCAGTAAAGGGTATTGCAATTTTGTCAATGAAAGGAGAAAATAGAGGCGATCCAATTGCAATTCTTCCTGCGCAAGAAGAGGGGACAAATACTCGTTAAAGTTCATGTAGTCAGAAAGGCAGACGAAGAAGCCTTCCCTTTCGCTTAAAACTTGATCTACCTTCACTAGATCTTCATATTCTCGAAGCGCACCATTGTCCAGAACTAACTTTGCAGTCGGACGAGTTTTGGGGGAAGAAGATATACCACTGCCCATATTCTTTGGATTTCTGAAACGTAGAGAATGAGTGAAGCTGTGCTTTCACTATGTTCGTTTGGATTTATTGGATTAAAACAAGTCAACTTACCAGTAAAACAGGGTGTGGAAACGTAAGCAAAATCGTCATAATGATGGATGGAGGAAGAGTGTCGAGAGTAGGACCCCTATCAATGGAACAGTGGCGTGCTCGACAAGAAAATAAACTCACACAATCATGTGGAGGTTGACCAAGTCAAAATGAATGAATGAATGAATGATTTTAATATCGTTCATGAGGCCATCAGCCTATGAGACCTAGAGTTTGATCTTTAACCGTTTTCAGCTTTCTTTCCAAGTCAGCTCTCTTATTATGAATCTTGATCAAGAAGTTGGCCGTCTTGAGAAGCCTATCTTCTATAAAGAGCTCATTTAGATTAACCACCTTCAAGTTACCCTCATACTAGATACGAATGTCTTAATAAGCTGCACACTCGAAGATAAAGTGCCATTCGGTCTCAACCACCCCCTTGCTGCAGAAAATACAAGTTCTTTGCTCCCATACTTCCTTGGGGACAGTCCACCTACTTGTTTCACATATAAGATGATGAGACCCAGTCCCTAGCTGCGCAACGAGAAGCCTCGCCTTACCTTTAATTGGGACCCTTAGGTAGTCTTTTTCGTCATGTTCCCACATGGGGTTGAATAAAAGTAAATGAATATATGTCAAAAGCGCATTTGCTCTCTCGCCCGGGTCCTCACACTATGTCTTGTCACTTTGCCCACTTTAAGTAAGGAAAGGACAGATTCTCAGTTCTTATTTATTGAGTTTTTTCCTTGAGAGAACCTTTCGAGGTCTCTATATTTGAGTCACACACGACACAACTTCCTCTACCCTTGAGATTCTAATTTGATGTAGGGACTAGAAAAGACCATTATAGAATTTTCTTAAGCTAGAATATAAAAACTTATTGTTTTATAATTAAAGTGTTTATGGAGACTAGCATTTATGTATAATGTTTCAAAATGAAGCTGATTATCAATAGATTCTTGGTTTGGTGGTGAAGTTGAAAGGTTTTGAATGAGCTCATGAGAGATCAAGTCTTGGTGAGTGCAAGACCCTATCTCTAAGGGATGAGTTTAATATAAAACCCTTCAATAAGAATTTTTTTGATAATAATAGCTCTTAAATCGTTTAGTTGGTGTGTCAATTGTATTTGAAATGGTAATATTATTGACATAAGTATATAAAAAAGATGGAGATGAAACATGTTATTTTTATCAGTTTATTGTAAGCATTTTGAAGATTTATTAACTAGTTTTTAATGAAAATTTAATACTTGGTGAGATTTGAAAAGCGAAGTCTTAACATGCACTACTATAACTTCCATCCATATGAGTTACCCTCCACCCATGCAAGGGAGAATTGAAAGGATTGAACTTGCAACAATCACTTGTGTTTTCGAATGGCTTGACCATTTGGTTTATAGTTAAGGACTAGTTTTTAAAACTAAAGATTTGATAAAATATTATCTTTTAAGAAGTCAAATATAATAGATGATTGAAATTACAAAGATTTGAACAATTAATAAAATTGCCAAAATAAAAAGGTTTCCTTTATTTTCAATAGCTTACAAAAAAATATGAACTAAGAAAAACTGAAATATTCCACAATAAACTTATGGAATTGACAAAAACAAAGTTAAATCTCTTTCCTAAAGTTCATGTTAGTATTCCAAATAATCTAAGAAAGTACTTGTTATTTAGATTTGGTTGTGTCAAGAATCATTAACTATCTTAAATGTCCTTTGCCAACTCTCAAATTCTACAATAACAAATATTTCTATAAAACTACTATTGTGAGATCACATGGCTTGATTTTACTAGACCTGCACAATTATACCACAAATTATAGTTTTTGATACATATAATTTACAGTTGATATGTTGTAAAAATATATTTGTTACAATCATAAACTTAACTATTGATCTATATAATCTAGCCATATTTACTACTCCAAAACATACATCATCATCGTATTCAAAAACACTACTTCCCAAACACCTTCATTATTTTAAAATTCTATTTTTCTTTAATTTCGATTTAAGAATTCATTTGACAACAATTCTAAAAGTGCAAAATTTCTACGCAATGGCTTTTTCATCTAATCATACAAATGTACATATTTCATTTCTAAAGCAGAATATTTCATGCCATTTCATTTCCTTGGCACTTGTACATAAAAATTCACTCTCTATCTGAATCATTGTGGTTTCACGAGAAACAAATTTCACTACTCCATCCACATCAAATGAAGATTTTGACTTCAAGACATCCAACATCCTACTAAGAATACATTTTTAAGATATCAGAGACAAAATATTGAATTGGAATCTAATGCACTCAGGATAAGAAATATCTGCGGAGAATTGGACATTGCCATAAATGCCTTAATTAGTCCGAAACCACTCAAAAAATTACTTTTCCTTGTAGATTTGGATGAAACTATTGTCCTCTGTGCTCTCATCATCTCCTTGGAAGATACTCTGTTCATCTCTGTCCCATCCAAAGCTTTTCACATATCTGCGCCCATGGCCGAAACCCAAAGCTTTTCAAATTAGCGTCCATTTTTGCTGGATATGATTGGAAATTCCTGAGGCAAAGCTTTGGAATGCATGAAGCGTAGTAGATAATCAGTCAATAAGCGAAGGCCTCGGGTATTGGGGTAAGTCTGGTTCTCCATGAGTTGTCATGCTTGTTGCGGTCGAACTTCGTCCGTCTCGATG
>VDFB02330804.1:0-10322 GCA_007258455.2 Sequoia sempervirens
ATTGAGGTGGCAGCACGGTCAGCATCTAGTCAGTAGTACGGGGCCACACCATCATTCGAGTTGGCAAAACACATCATTATCTGAGTCAGCCCCATGTCATCATCCACGTCACCTGCAAGGGCCAATTAGATTCTACCACATGGCACCCGCCTGGTGCGACACATGGCCCTCTCCTTAATCTTCGTCTGACGGATTGATAAGTGAATAGTTTGTTAAAAGTTTGTTGGGGGGATTGGAACCCCCGACCAAGTCTAACCGAAACCGCCGAAATGCCGTTGTGCCAGCCCATCCACACATACACATATATGGACTCCATTTGTTTTGTTAAACAACTGGCGAAATTTGAGGATTGCAAAGCGGCCGGGGGGTTGGAACCTCCAACCGCCGGCCTAACAAAATCTTTAGTCACCGCTATGCCACGTGATGGGTTTAGCATATTATTAGCATCGGTTTGGTTTTGTTAATTGTTTCAAAACCGAATGCTTAATTTTTAAAACAAACTCCTCTATAAGTTAAAAATAAAACAACTATAATCCTTTTAAAGGATTAAATCAAAACTACTAAAACAATGTCAGCCCGAAAATGAGAAAAAGGAAGGGCTCTAAAATATTGTAAAGGATTAATATAATCCTATTAGGTATTTAAAAGATTTTTATGTGTAAAATTGGGAGATGTAGTTGTTTTTTTAGGGAGATATGGAGGATTTTCAAATATTTGATTTGTAATTTGGAGAGATAAGGCATATTTTGTAAATCAATTGGTTAAAGACCAATTTGAGAAAATTTTATGTATAAAAAGGGGTGTAAGGTGAGAGTGAAGTTTTTTTTCCAGATGATGAAGTCTTGAAGCTGAGGTGACACGAAAGAGAGGTCTTGTGGAGATTCTTTGAGTCATTCTTGCACGTCAGAGTGCTGTTATGCTGCCGAAGTGCTTGGAGAATGAATTGTGGTGCTTTGTAACTGATTTTTGGAGTTAATCGGATCGGTCTCTCTATTGGAGTGGACCCGGAGACGTAGTCACGTTTGTGACGAACTCCGTTATCAAACGTTGTTTGCACTTCTCTTCTTCTCTCTCGCTTTCTCTTAGTTTGTTAATTCCTTCATTTTGTTATTTCCTTAAGTTAATTTTGATTTAATTAGCTTGGAATAATCATTGTAAAAATTAAGCATTCATTTCAGCAATTTAGTCTAGATCCTATACAGATCAATCACCCATTTGACCATTCTTCCGCGATTTCCTTTGACAATAGGTACTTGAGAGGGTCAATTTTGGCGATGAGTTTTATTTTTTGTGCCAACATGTAATGTCTAAATTTTTGTGATACAAACACTACTGCTAGACATGCTTTCTCAAAGAATGAATAGTTTAGCTCATGCCCAACCATTGTTCTATTGATGTAATAGATAGCCCTTTCTATTCCATTTCCGTCATGCTGACCTAGAAGAGCTCTAAGGGCTACTGCTATTGTTGATACATAGAGAATTAATGGCTTTCTTGGGATTGGTGGCATTAGGACTAGTTGTGTAAGGAAATATTCTTTGATTTTATTGAATGCCTCTTCACTCTTGTTATCCCATTTGTACGCTACTCCCTTGTGAAGTAGGTGAGAGTATGGGTTATGTTTGTCCACCAGTTGTGCTATGAATCTTCGAATGGATTGAAGCCTACCTTGGAGACCTCTCAATTTCTTTAATGTTTTTGGTGCCTCCATCTTGAGGATTACTTTTACCTTTGTTGGATCTACCTCAATATCCCTCATTGACACTATGTATCCTAACAACTTTCTTGATTGTATGTTGAAGATGTACTTCTTTGGGTTTAATCTGACCTTGTACTCTTCCAGCCTATCAAAAATGACACTTAGGGTTCCTATGTGATTCTTTCTCCTTCTGTATTTGGCTAGAATGTCATCAACATAATCTTCGACAGTTTTGTGAATCATGATATGGAAGATTAACATCATGGCCCTTTGGTATGTTGTTCCTACATTCTTCAAGCCGAATGGCGTCATATTCCAGTAGTAAGTCCCCCATGGACAAGTGAAGGTTGTTTTGTGTTGGTCTTCTTTGGCAATCATTATCTAGTTATAACCTAAGAAACCGTCCATCAAGGAAATCATTTCATGTCCCGCTGTCATTTCTACAATCATGTCAATGTTGGGAAATGGGAAATCATCTTTCAAACATGCTTTATTCAAGTCTTTGAATTCTATGCAGATTTTGATGCCCCCATCAGGTTTTGAGGTAGGCACCAAGTTTGACACCCATTTTGGATAATCTATTGGTTGAATGAATCCTGCATCTAATAGCTTTTTTAGTTCCATTTTTACTAGCCGGGTGATCTGAAGGTGCATTTTCCTGAGCTTTTGTCTAACAGGATTTGCTTCTAGATATACTGCTTAGTGGTGAACCGTGATTTCTTGATCAAGCCCTGGCATATCAGCATAGCTCCATGTGAATTTTATCTATCTCTCCCTTAGGAAGGCTACTAGGAGCTCTTGTTCCTCTAATAGCAATGACTCTGCATAGAATGTGATGTGCGGGGTTTCCTCTATTCTTAGATTCACTGAATTGTACCTTTTCTGCCAGAACTACTAATTTTTCTTGATGAAGAGATTTGAAAGGAGGATTGAATCCCCCATCCTTGGGTGCCTCGAAGAGGTTTTCACCATTGGATGTGTCCTTTCTTTTTACTTTTTTTTGGTCAGAGAGTGCCACAGTGTGTTTTTCACTCAAGGACTTAGATATTATTCTTAATTTTTCACTTTTATGACTGAGGGATTCAACTATTTCCCCATAATAGGCATGTGTATCTAGCTCACTTATGAACCCTTCTTTGTGATCCCTGCATAGAATGTTATCCCGTAGTCCCATGAATTCTAAGAGTGCATCATCATTTTCAAATGTACCAAGAATTGGTGCTCCTCATTGGTCATAGTCGATGATTTGGGAGTAACTAGGCAAATTTCATGATTTTGGTGGTCTGATTCAAAATATAGGGTGCTAATCATGAAAAGAGTGGTATCCACAAATAGCCTAGGTAGGTTGGTCATAGGATCCTCATCATCACTACTACTACAGACATTGGTTATGTCAAATGTGAAATTATCTAAGACTCGGCCTATAGATAAAGGTAAGTGAAGTTCAGCTGTGGATAGTTGAGGAGGATTATTAACCTTTCTAAATGGAGGACTTCAACCACGTATGGTTATACTCAAAGGGGTACTACCAAGACCAAGATTTCTCATTCGTGTCTCCGGAATGATAGGTATTATCAGCCCATTATCATTTTTCCCAAGTCTCTAGTTTTTGTCATAGCCCATTGCGAGCATCATTTGCAGACCCTTGCTTTTGTCAGCCATTGGTAAATCAGCTACTGGTCTCTCCTCTTGGTACAACATATGAGATGGATCTGCCTCTATGACTTCTTGGTTGAGATCTCCCCAACTTGTAAAGTTGGGATAGTCTTTAGGAGACATTTGAGATGTGGAGGCCTTATTTTCTTGTGGACATCCCTGTGATCTAGGAGATTGTGGTAACTCTCCTACCACAAAAGCATTTTTAGGGATAATGTAGTTTCCCCAACTATTATCTTGGATGATGACCTACAAAACAACAATGTCTAACCCCAATCCTAATACCTCCAAAACAACATAAACAAACACATTAGATGGTGAAATGCAAAAAAGAACAAGGATTCCTCAAGAAATTCATTTGAATAGCAAAAGAGATAATATGAAATGAAGAACACAATGAAATTTAGAGGCATATCAAATCCTATTCTAAAGCAAACAAACTCCTAATCTCTTGAGGGAATTAGTGCCAATTGATGTGAAAATTGGCCCTTTCCCAACTCCAATGATGCAAGCTTGATGTGTGATGAAGACTGATTGAATTTCTTGATGCTTGATGAGTGCTCCAATAGAAAAATCTGCATAACCTAGCTATGAACTCAATGGTGATGGATAGAATTTGATAATGATTTGAGCATAGTAAGTTTACTCAAATTGTGGATGTTGAAATGAGGAGATTATCCTCTTATTTATAGGATGAGAAGATGGATGAATGTCCAAAATAGAGAAATGTGGGACTAAGAATTAACCAATGGCAAAGTGCCACTTGTCAACCTATGAGTGGATGGAGGATGTGCAAGTTTTGATGATTGTGCCAATAAATGCATATTTTTGAATTTTGAATTTGTTGAAATGACATGCAAGAGGGAAGAAAGAATGCATTAAATGCCACTTGCTTCAAGGCAAAGGACATGTAAGAAAGAGTAAATGCCTTGTTGGATGTACATGTCAAGTTGGATTTTGAATTCAAAATTGAAGAATATTCCTTAAAAGGTGCCTTGTTGAGGAAAAATAGAGATTTAATAAATCAAATAAGTCTATTTTCATGTGCAAGTGGTAAAAGCTAGAGGATGGGACATGAGAGGAGATTAAATTAATTCAGGTTAATTAATTTAATGAAAGGGTTAAATGATGTGACCTATTTGACTTAAATTTGTGGATTTATTTAAATCAAACATGAGAAGAATATGATAAGGGATTAATTAAATAAAGATTTTGATTTATTTAATTAAAATAGATGATGTTAGATTAAACTAAATAAGGTTTTAATTTATTTAATTTAATAGAGACTTAAGACATTTAATAAAAAAAATTAATTATTTAATTAAATGGGATAATTATATCAAAATGGTTAATTTAATTATTGAGACAAGGTGACTTAATTAAATAAATGATTTATTTAATTAAGAGAGGGATATTGATGAGTTTAATCAGATAAAGATATTTGATGAAATGGTTAGACCGAAGGATGATTTAGGACGAAATGATGTTAGTGGCAAGATTAGATGCACAATGTCAATCAGTACATTTTACGTGTCTACATTTTTCCCCTCTTTGAAGCAATGCACTTGTTGTGTTGGTTCAAAGAAAAAATGATCTTGATCAAAGTAAAAAAAAAAAATCATTTTCAAAATCTCGCACCATTGCTATTCGGCAAGAGAAAAAATGCCAATATATTGCCCCTTGAGAGATTGGATGAAAATTTTGATTTTTGGGTGATCTCATGAAAAAAAGAGGACGAGGTTCCTAACAGGTCCAAAAAGGCTCCAGGAGGCCAACAACATGTCTAAATGATGTAAAACAAGCCTCAACTAGACAAAAATGGGTTGAAGGGTTCAAAACCCTAGCAAGATAGCCAAAGAGGGTGAAAAAAACCCTAATTTTCAAGCTTAAAAGGGCCTGAGGAGTCACTTTCAATTCATTTTCATACACAGCCCTCTAGCAACCTTGAGATTTAGCTTTGACCTCCTGACGATATGGCGCAATGACAGTTCCTGATACACATTTCCAACCGAGTCTGGACATACTAGTGGGCACCTGGCATTGGGGCATCGGTAACTGATCCCTACTCGAGCTTTATTTCTCATTTTTAGCGTTTAAAACTAGAAAATCTGCAGCGGTGCTATATAGTGCCACTCAAAATTCAAATTATGCCACTCAGTGTCAAATTGTGTCATAGTGGCAGAGTTTGGAGTTTGAAAATAAATTTCAAACTCTGATGCTCACACCCCCACTAGCGGGGTCATTTCAAAGTGTGACACAGAGAGAGTTCATCAAACAAGAATCTTTTCAAACTACGCCACTCGAAAGAAAAGTGCACCACAGTGGTACGCTTTTGGCATTTTGTGCCCAGTGTCGTAGTTTGATAAAAAATCAAACTCTGATGCCTTCATGGATAGCGACACGAGTGATTTTTTGGACACTCGGCATGAATTTTTTTAAAAAAATTAACATGGTGACCCTTCCTAATGTAGTATGTAGTGAGGGAGCTCTTTGGTTACTTGTGAGACCTTAGTGATAGAGAGCAGGATTGATTATGAGATATGGGGTTGTGGCACATCGCATATGCAGTGCCTGTGTGCACCCACCTTGGCATGATGTCAGCGCTTTCCGAGAGATGGCACAGCAAGACCTCATCCTTCCACCTTCCAACCGGTGAGGCCACCATCACCCTATAGGATGTGTGGTACATCCTGAGATTGTCGATTCATGGTCAGCGTGTTATTTTCAATATGGATGTCAGTTGAGATGCCTGCCATATACTCCTCACCATAGAGGATGTTATTTACTGTGAGGTTCAGATTGAGCTCGAGAGTCACAGAGCTCTGGCTTCTCCCTACCGCTTGGTTGTTGCGGCCATCATTTCAAGTCTCATTGCCCTAGATCGGCGAGGCTGGTACTTCAGTCCTGGTTGGGTACTCTGCTCGGAGTGCATGGTGATGTGTGACAAGCCTACTCATTTTGCTTGGGGGCCAGTTCTTGTTGCCTCACCATATAGGGATTTACACAAGTACATGTACCTTGATGGCAGAGCACTCAGGATAGGTGTGACACTTCTCCATGTATGGGCATGGGAGCACATCGTTGTTCTTTGACCGTGAGTCGTTGTAGTACTGATGGGGCCTGATGATCCCCTCTTATGGTGTTATAGAGGTGGTGTGTCCTTCACACACAGGTGAGCACGGGATTCCCTACTAAAGGAGAGTCCTAGATGAGATGCAGACTTTTACCTAGCGCTCATAGCTTGGTCAGCCCAGATGGACTGACAATGCAGATCAGATTTTCTTTGCCCACCAGGACCGGTTTATGCAGGGGCGGGAGCCTACCATGCTGGAGAGGTACCTTCCTAAGCATGTTCAGCAATAGTTCAGGGAGCCACAAAACTGGATCGATGATGACTATGTGGTCATATTTTCCTACACCATGTCAAAGGCTTCATGAGGGTGATACATTCCTACTTCAAAGGTTGTTGATAGCTTTAGACAATTGGTGGCTCGGACATGGGCTTATGATCAGGGGCCTATGGATCTAGGTGTCACATAGGCATATAGAGATTGGTTCCAGCCTCCCCTATGATTGACAGTTCTAGGAGCAATCCTCGTTCAATGGAGGATGAGAGGCAGAGGGGGAGAACGAGGATGGAGATATGGCATATGGTAGGATCAGCCGGTCAAGCCTTCGGTTTAGCTAGTTTAGCCAGGTCAGGCTGATGCTCAGATGTAGGATTAGCAGCAGGTGCCAGCTAGGTAGTAGGAGCAAATAGGTGTGCCACCACGAGCTGAGGGCCAGGATCAACCTCACATGCAACCCACACAACAATAGCTAGTAGGGCAGCCAGATGCTAGAGACATACTGATAACACAGCTATAGGGTTAGGTTTGAATCTTGACAAGGGAGAGAGATCAGGCCAGGACTGAGAGGGACTAGGCCAGGGCCAAGAGAGACCAAGCCATTTTACAGAGGCAAGCCGTAGAGCTACAGGAGGCCACAGAGATGGGTTGGCAACAACAGTTGGAGAGCATGGAAGCCTCCTCCTCTTAGAGCACATTGTCCCTTTGGTCTTATAGGGAGGTTTTCTGAGAGGAAAATTATTATCGTATGCATTATCATCAAGTTGTACCCAGAGCAGCATAGGTCCTAGAGTACTTGTAGTGGACTAGTTACAAACCAGCAGAGGGTCACAGTGACAGAGGTGAGGGTAGCCAAAAGGAGGGTTAGGCCACCTTTTGATTGAGATGATATCATTTTTATGTCATATGGGCTCCTTTTTGATAGCCCGATGGGCTTTTTGTACTAATTGACATACCTGTATAGTGATCTAATTATTTTGTACTATGACAGTTATCTGATGATGATATATATATGAGTTGATGATTTTTGATGCAATGTGATGTGTATCATTTATTTATGCATGTTTCTATTTCTCTATGTTGTGCAATGGTGTTATGGTGTTAAATGATGTATTTATGGATGCATTTATTTTTTGTGATATATGCATTATGTAATGATTATGACTAACATATCTATATTATGTTGTTGACTTATAATATGCAGATGTATATGTGTGATGTGTAATGATGTTGCAGTCTATATGATGATTTATTTATTTTTATGTAAAATGATATGATGTGTAATATGCAATATTCAAAATGATATGGAAATGATCTATGGTGTATACGCAAAATGATGTGAATCATGCTTATATATGAAATGATTATGGATGGATCTATGTTCTTAATGTGATGTTATTTTGAATAAATGGTATGGAATAATTTTATGCAAAATGAAATGTGAAAAATGATGGTTAATTACGAGGTGTTCTGTATAGTATGGATGATTTAATGGATGCTATGTATGCCTTTATGATTATGTATGATGTAATGTGGATACAATGATTGTGTTTTATTTAATATGTATTGTTGATGCAAATGAAATATTTTTACGATGCTAAAAATAACAAATACATATTATCCTAAACATGTTTAATGATAATGTGAAAGGTATGTGATGCCTTTATTGTGATGTGACATGATATATGAAATGATATGTTAATGCAAAGTGGTATGATGATTTTTTATGCAAAAATGAATGTAATGTGGGAAATAATTCCTTATGTTGTGAGTATGTATGCTTATAATGTGATGAATTTCTAATATGTTTGATTATGTAGTATATGGTAATGGTTTATGAAATGTTACATGCAAATGAATGTTATGCTATGGATGAAAAAAATAGATGCAATATGATGAAATATGAACATGATTATTTATATAAAAATGCTTGTAATAACACCTTTATATGGAGATGAAATTCATGTGTTTCCTATATGATGTGTTTATGCAATATGCTGATGATTTTTGTATGCAGGATCGATGATGATGATTGATGATAACTAACTGTCATAGTACCTTGTTAGTGTGATGAGCAAGAAGGGATTAAAAAGAAAGACATTTCAACAAGTCATGAGATGATGAATTTGCAAAATGATTATGATTTCTTGCCGAGGAATTAGGATTTTCAAAGTGCCAATTTCCTTATGTTTGATAACACATGTGGTACGATGCATCAAGGTATAGAAAACCAGGATGGTGTTGTACCTAGTGTGATGGACTTTGACTTGACAAATAGATAGGAGCATTTTTGTTCACACCTGACATACAGAAACCTTTCTAGTATGTATTTTAGAAGCTTCAAACATCTCAGACCAAAACATGGAAAGGTATAACCTATCAATGCAATAGTCCACAAGCTCAGGAAAACATCCTCCATACATTTCTAACAAAGAAAGTATTCACCAAGTTTTATTACAAGAACGTCCAACAAGCATAGTAGACAGAAGATAATGATCATTGCCCCATTCCTATTTCTCTAAATCCTCTGTTCAAATATCATTGAGAAGTCCTTGGAATGAGCATAATAAGATAAGTCAAAAGACACAAATAAAGTAAACAAGCAAACCGATGTTCTTCAATACCACTAACCAGAGGGGAAGTGTTTTCAAGGATAGGAACTGAAACTATTGCCAAAAGATAATGCCCATTGTAGGAAGGATGAATCCTAGAACATGTTACTAGATGATGGCATGTCATTTCATTTATCCTAAGCATTCTTTGAAATGATTGATATGGAACCAAATGGATGATAGGTTATTGACACCAAGAGTTGATCACTTTGCTTACATACTGATTAAGACTTGAGATTTTGCGTTTTTAGTTCTTCACTTTTTACCTGCTAGACTTGTTTTTGATTGTTTCACCAAAGGTTGAAGATAATGATTGTTTATTATGGGGTGCAAACGAGATGAGATAGATGGATTTTTTTCAATTTTTTTGGATGTTTTTGACGTTTTGCAATGTTTTGAGGCTATTTTTGGTATTTTTCAGATTTTCAAATATTTTAATTTTCAATTTTTTGATGTTTTGGGATTTTTCAAGATTTAGACCAAAAGACTAACCTAAATACCTATCCTAGGGGTCTCAAGGGCTGATCAATAGATTAGCCTTTCCTATGTTATACACACAGAGACCACGTAGTTTGACTGATGACTTGACTAATTTACAAATGATGATATACATAGTGAGATGTCATTTTATTATGAAAAACTCCTAAAGGACTGACCTAAGTGTCTTAGAGGATGATCAATGATCAACCTTGCCTATGTTCAAGGCTCAAAGACTCGTAGTTCGACAAGACGACTTTGTTTTTTACTTTTTTGACTAACCTTTTGACCTATTTTTGGGATTTTCTAAACATTTTGATGTTTTTGGATTTTCTGATTTTAGGACTTAAGAATATACACGAATCTGATCTGATGAGAACATGCTCCTAGCATGATGCAATAGACTAATCCGATAAAGGTAGGACAAATTGACCTTGAGGATGCAACGAGTAATACTAGGAGGGATCGTGATACGAAAATAGGACCAAGCTGTGATGCAGATGTAGGTGGATGAGTGATGGATGGAGATCT
>VDFB02330805.1:0-42396 GCA_007258455.2 Sequoia sempervirens
CCCTAGGAATATATGATTCATATTTATTAAACACAATGCATTAGATTGTTTACATATGATAAGTTTTCACAATCCCTTAATTCTTGTTGTTTCCATTCTTGACATGTTCTATTGTCTTGAATTTCATTAGTAGTTTTCATTTTATTATGGGAATTACCTATTTTTCTTTTCTATATTGATCATTATAGTTTTGATTAATTAGATCATTTTGTTTTTAGTTAATCATTTTTTTATTTTCTTGTTTAATTAGATCATGTATTATATTTAATCTATGAAATCTCATTTGATTTCTTTCATCTAATGTCAATTATATTTAGTTAACTGTTGTATATTATTGGTTAATTAGTTCCATTGATTCATTTAATTAAACAAAATTATCTAATTTTGTTTGATTAGAATTATAGTTGCATTTAATTGAACTGTTTGCATCATATATACAAATATGTATTAAACACATATAAACATCCATAAGACATACACATGTAACTTGAAAATATCAAAACTCTCATATATATAAACATCCATAAAATATGTACATGTATCTTGAAAACATAAAAAATCTCATATATACCTTGAGACAAACTCTATGATGTACACCATGTCTATAGACCCCTCAACTCCTCATATTTATTATTTTCTATCTCAACCTTGCCTCTCACTCCCTTATGATCACCACTTGATTCCTCAAGGTCACTAATTGATCCATCAAGGCTTGTACTTTGGGGTGATCTAGATCAATGGGGGAAACTATCTTGGCTATCTGTAAATCTACCCAAGTTGGTCAACCTATCTCTATAGAGTGCCACATTCCCTCTTGGAACTCTCTTCTCTCGTCACTTCCAGGTATTTCTCTCCTATCAATGTAGTGATCTACACCCTCAACTAGTCCAGGTCTCGATAGTCAGTGTCACCACCTATAATTCTATCTAACCCTCATGCACCCTAAACTCCTCATATGTTTCTTGTATCTATGGAAATGGGCTAAAAATGTCTAGATGACAAGCTACAATCTATTGTGGTTCATATTTATCCTGCACTCCACTCTTTTGCTACATGGTGGGGATCATCTCTACTATAAATTGACCCATGAATTCAAGCCAATATCATGTGTGTATTACAAAATAAAAACAAAATATGTATCAATAAACAATCGTATAGTTCATAAACTAATACATAAATGAAATTATATTCTAACAATATCAAATGCATAAACCACAATAAAATCTCACCTATATCCTTAACCTACTAGTCCAAGTCTTGTAGGCTTGGTTGTCTCATAGAATTTGCAATGTTATTCATGGATGGTATAGTAGATACTCTTGCAGTAGCATTACTACTTGACACTTCACTCTCCATCTAACTAGGTATGCTAGCTACAACTGATGGCCCTACCACTCATGCTCATGATCTCAACCTCTCCTCCACTAGGTTCTCCTCACTAGTACCACTTTCCTCCAATCCCTATGCTCTAAGATCTCCTCTAGGATCATCCTTGGAAAAAATAGGGACCAACCTTGAAGTCTACCACCATGTAATATATATCAGGGTTACCCTTGCATCATATGTATCTAAGGTTGGTCATATCCTCTCCATTGTTATCCAAGTCACTCAAAGTTACAACTACAATAGTGGGTCGAGGTTGATCCCCAACTCTGAAAACACTATGGTGTGAGCTCAGGTAAGTAGGTAAATCTGGGGAACCTACTACACCTAACCAAATTGCCTCATCACCCACCTATATTAAAAGGGCACAAATAGATAGTCATACCTCCCAACCAACAATTTGTCTCTCTATATCTAAGCTATTTATCACACAAACCCCTATCATGCTAACATCTATAAATACAACCTCCAAATAATATATTTTTTGTGCAACCTATCAAAATTCTACCACATAGAAACAATAAATCAGCAAACCCCCATTCTCATCATAGAGGGTATGTTCTTTCTCTAGGAATATCAAATGATATTTGAGTTGTAAAATAGTCATTCATGTACACATGATGTGCTCAAACCCATACCTAAAGTAGTGTACAATTCATAAAACTATATCCCTTGTGGTAAACAAAGTGGCCTAGATCATGACACAAATGTGCAAGCATGTTCCAACCCCATGCAAATATAGTGTCACTCCTCCATAGCTTGAATGGTGGGTACAAGGGTTCCATGCAAGTGAGTTATCCATCCATTCATTTTCACATGCATATTCATGGTGGTGATCATGATACATCTCACTACAGGCATCAAAATTGCTTCTTGATCTAACCATCTCATGTAGATGTTTCCTATAATATCCCCTAGCACAATCCAACTAATAGTACTTATACTATTGGTCATCCTACACAATAGTTAGAAATCTCTAGTCCTAGATTCTCATAGTGCAACCTCAAATTGGTAATCTCAAAATCCTGTAGACATCCTCCAAGGTCATAATTATCTCCCCTATTAGGAGCATAAGTTTTGAGGTGTTTGTGTCCCACCTCTCCATGAGTACCATTGACATTCTAGCATGGAACTACATCTTTGGCATCACAAATTCCCAATAGATGCCTACTTGTTGATGAAGTGAAGTCTTATTTGTTTTCAGTGTGATCAATTGAATCTACCAAAGGGAAAGCACTGCCCCTCCTAGGTTCTCTCACATAGTAGGAGTTATATAAAATAACACAAATAGACATTCTATCATTCACAATTATAAATCATATCTTTCATTATCTCTAAAAACTTGAAAAAAATCTACTTTTTCCTCAAATGCTAACACACCCCTAGATGTTAGTGCATTAAATGGATGACAATGCATCCTCTAGTTGCTAGTAAATAGGTCAAACACTAGTACATCCCATGATGTCTACATGCTGGTCAAATTCTAATGCATTTTGTCTTCATGTTCTCTTCTCCATGATCTAAGAACTTCGAGTATTGATGACAGTTCAATCATACAACATATTATATCTATTTGTATCTACGAATAGATTTGACCCTAAACTCTTAGATCCCTTGCCTCTCTTGATTTCTTCATCGCTGTCTGCTTCTTGATGTTGTGGTTCTTATGTGTTGTCCCTCACGTGCATGACAACATACCATGAAATACATCTTATTATGTGTTGTGTGCCGTGACATCTCTGCTTGTCCTTTCTCTCCTTACGATGTCATGTGCTCCTTTGTGCATCACACACCATCCTAAGGAGGGGCTACCATATTGTTCCAATTCTTAATAAGGTTAATTCTTTCAAAAGGATTCCTTGGTGTCATTTTCTTTACAATGAATTCCTTGACGAGAATCCCTTATTGAAAATTCTTGTTTTCCAAAATTTTATATTCTCTCAAGACTCCTCGATGAAATTTTCTTTCAAAAAGGATCCTATATGCGAAAGGATCTAAAAAATTTCCTTTGAAAAATGAGCACTTTTTCTAAAATGATTTTTTTTGAAAACTTTCCTTTGAAAAGGAGCATTCTTTCCAATGGATTCCTTAACGAAAGGATCTTTCAAAAGGATTCCTTGATGACAAAGTAACTTGTGGAAAATGTGGTGTCTTTCAATTGAAGTGTTCCCTTGAATGGACCCCTTGGTGTCTTGAAGGGTTTCCTGCCAAAGGAACCCCCTTTGAAAGCTTCTCCTTCAATTGAATTCTTTAATGTCTTGCAATTGTGTGTCTTTTATCTGATATTCGATGTCGCTATGTCTTGGTGTCAAACATCGTATATATTTGTGTCTAGCTTGGGGATGGCCCAACTAGACTCATCCTTTTTGTGATTGTCTTGCAATGGAGCTTACAACAGTTGTAGGCTTATCTAATAAGTGTATATGATCAAACTGTGTCTTATCATGTCGACTTGTGTGTCTTATAATTTTTTGCCTAACATTTTTTTATAGCCTAACATGTTTGTGGTGAGATTGCAACTTGCTTTGCAGGACCAAGAACCTGTGGAGCCCCCTCTCTTTCATAGCTTTACAGGATCGAGAACCTATGGAGCCTTTTCTCCTTTCTTCATGTTCAAGTGTGTTGGATCGAAGATCTACTTCTTTGATGCTATCGGTATATTCTCTTCAATCTCTTTCTACTTTAGCTCACATTTGCACTAATTCATATGCTCGCTAAAGTGGGGGAAAAATGTAATGGCGTGAATTTGCACCCTAGGAAAATTCCCCATTTATTTTATCCTCACCTTAGAACTATAAGTTTTATGATACAAATCCACTATTTTCAGCTAATTCCTTCTACGTGGCCTTGTCCTTTTGTGTTGATGGAGAAATTTTTGTCAGGGACGTGCTTGCGTCGTGCGGACATCCATGTATCACACTTCTATCCTATAAGGATTCTTGCCCCTAGAATCTATAAAAAACATTACATCTTCATGGTTGGTTGTGAAGGTAACATCTTTTGTCGACCCTTGTTCGACGAAAAATGACCTTTTACCTCCATTTTAGTAATTCAAACTCTATTTTTTCACTCCTTCATGCAACTCTTTCATGCCTTCATGCTAATTCTTGCAACTTATTGATCATTATTTCACTCTCTCACTCTCTGAAGCTCACTCTTGCTATCTACTTGGTTATTCTTTCTTTTCTCTCCTCTCTACTTGGCTTCTACAATGTATTATTGTTGCAACTCCACCATCCTTGCAGGTTGACGAAGCTCTATTCTCTCGACGTGGTGTCATCTTCTCCTCTCACCCTTGAGTGCTAGCAGGAGGAAAGGTGATATTTCTCTTGTTATTTTATTTGCATCATTATGTCTTATAGAGTAGCATTCAGGCTTTCTTTGCACTCTATTTGATAGTGTCTTTCATTTTCTCTTCTTTATCGATTTCTTTATCTTATTGCATATATGGTTGTCCATGGAGGTGGGAACACCAAAACAGGGGTATGACTGAGGCAAACCTTGAAACACATCCCAACATTTTTCGTATTTATGTGTGTGCAGGTGATGGTTTATCCTTTTGGAGTTAAAGATGAATCAAAGTGTGGGTTGAGTGGTATCTTTTCCTCCCCTTTCTTTGTCATTTCTACATTATAATAGCTTACAATATTTTTCTTGTTGTATTTTTTGTTTCTTGCATTATCTCTATCAAACTGTAAAACCCTATCATTCGGGTTGTAAGTAGGCCCTTTGTGTTTTATGTCTATTTTTCCAAACCTTTGTTTGTACAAGATGTCAATGTGTCATTAAGACGTCAATGTGCCACACTGAAGTCCAGTTCTCGCGCTGCCATCCTTAGACAGTGAGCTATCTGGTCTGTAGTCTAAAACCTTTGTGGTCGGCTCACCTGGTTTTGGATACACCTATTTTTAGCAAAAGGAAAATAGTGCTCTATTTTCCCTTCCTTTTCAACCTCTCTCAACTTGTCAAATAACCTGAGGTAGTTTAGGGTAGTTCATTCGTTGGGGCTCTCCTGTGACCTAGAGCCTTGGAGGGATGAATCCCCCTTCTCTACAAATACCAAGACATAATAACAAGTCACAAAAATGTGTCAGTTAGAACACAACAACTAGTGAAACATGACAAGAAAGTTGGAATTTAAATTTAAAGATTTGAATTGCATGTTTAACCTTGAGTGGTGCAAAAGTGAAACAAGTGGGTGAAATTGATTGAGGTGGAGAATGAATATATGGAAGTGTATGTGAATATGGGTACAATAAATAGCTAATAAATGATAAATATGAAGAAATATGTATAAATGCAAGGAAATAAGGGTGGATAGTGATGAATTTATGAGCCAAACTTAACACAAGAGTGTCACTTGTTGACATGTAATCACATGAAGACATTCCATCATATTGTTCCTACAAATAAATGAAATTGGCATGAGTGCACAAATTTTAACATTATTATAAGATACTAGACAATAAATAATTTCTTAGCATATTATTTGTAAGAAAAATAATCTTCATATACAAATAAATTATGATAATATAATAATTTGACACAAGGAAGCAATTAATTTGTTTAAAGAGTTCATAAAATAATTGAAATAATCAACACACTTTTTAAAAGGACACGAAAGGATAAGGACTTAGATTTGTGTACATCTTAATGATATTTGATTAAAGAAGGTTGCCTAGTGATCCAAATTATGCTAAAATATTGGATATAATTTTAGGATGTTTTGATAAAATGCTAACTAACTTCTACTTTTCTCTATAGATATCATCCATGCCCATAGAAATGAACCCTAGTTGTGAATTCAAACCATTTGCACATAAATGAACTACATACTCCTAGGTCACTAGAATATATGTTCACCTCACCTTTTGGAATCCATATTTACAAGAAAAAATAATGTTAGCAAACGCCTTTAGGAGTTTTCTAGTCAAATATTTTCTTCCTTGGTAAAACCCTTGTTTTATATATAATTATTTGAAATGGTGATTGAAGACAACAAACAACTATGTAATGTCTTATTTTATCTCTAATACATATGTTGATGTTTAGATACTATTGTATTACTAATTTAATGTTTTTTTGCAATAATATAAGTTGAGTAAGAGCTCTCTGGATGATGAAATGAGATTAGGGTGTATCATTTTATACAAGACCCTAGCAACACACAATTTATAATGTACTTTACACTTGAGTTGGCATAAAATAACTAATTGGGAAGGGGTTGGCTTGGGCACAAATTTAAGTTTAAATTTAAAAGTTTAGGGGTCATTTTAATGCTATAAAAATGAACCTGGGTAGAGGAATGGATAAATTGGAGATCAGTGCATATTCTTTGAAATGTACGTATAGATGAGAATAAGCCAGGCTTAAATTATTTACCAACTTCTATGCTAAAATGTATCACTTACATATTAATCATTCCATTAGAAACACAACACAATCATAGTCTTAAGCCCAAAACAAACAAAAAAGAATGTAAAGTTTATCTGTTATAATGTTACAATATTATTTATTATTTATTTTATTTTTAGTTTACTATATTTTTTATTTAAAGATGTATATTTCTACTTGTATTTTATCAACACATTAAAGTACAATAGCTAGCTTTATGAATACTTTTTTTTTTTTACTTATATTTTGTCAACATATTAAGGTACAATAGCTAGCTTTATAAATACTTTGTCATAGAGTCTATATTTGAATAAAAATTTAATTTTAAAAAACAATTTTATTTGTAGACTTTTAGAGGTTCTAAATGAATTTAATCCTTAAAACAAGAAGAAAATAATTGAGATGCTAACTCTTGTCACATAGTTTTTGATACTTCAAAGAACTTACTTTAAATAATTTAACTTTACAAAAAAAAATACTACATTTAATTCAACTAATAATAGTTAACTTTAATTCTTTGCTAACTATTCTTTACATTAAAAATATCTTCGATCAAAATTATTTAAAATTAAGAAGTAATAAACTATAACACTTTAATTTATATATGCATCTTACATTTATAAAAAAATACTCTATAAAGATATTCTTAATATTTTAAGATCTATTTATATTTAAAAATTTATAAATATAAAAAAATAATCTCACACTGCAATTAAGTTAAAATTCTTTTCAAACAACTTTATTAATTTCAATTTTTTTTCATTCAATAGTTGATCAATTAGATTTTATACGTAACATGTCAACTATTACGAACACATTCTTCAATCCCTCCAATCCTAAAACAACCTTACCATACTCATGTACCTAATCTCTTAACCATAAGAACCTAAATTTTACTACAATTGTCCATAGTCATACAACAAATTTTGCTATCCACGTGCCTACACTTGGTTAAATAAGTATCTGCCCTTTTCCAATTCCAAGCCCTTTGATATTGAAAGGTTAAAGAGAAGTTTGATAATTCCACAATAAATACATTTCAAGATGTCCCTTTCTTTTTGCACTTTATAGTTAAATGGTCAATGGTAATTTTAGGTGCCCTATTTTTATTGCTTAAGATTTATCTCTGACTATTGAATTGAATATGGTTACCTTTGACCATTGAATTAAATGTGATTTTCCTTTCAATATAAAAATAGGCCAATCAAAAACTTAATGCAGGAGCACCACTGATTTTTCTACCGAAATGAATAACCATGCTGAGATGACAGGCTGCAGTGCAGCTCTGTATAAATAGAAGGGTTCCGTACCTTGTCCCCTGATTAACCCAATCAATGGCCCTCCTACAAAATAAAATAATAATAAAAGCACTAACGTATAATTTGGACCACAAGGCAAAGAGGAAATGTTAGATATGTCTGCATAAATTTTGTCTAGGCAAAATAGGAATCTGTTATAAGTAATAGTCTCCACTGTATAAGATTTTCCCTTGCTTGTTCTCCACATTGAAAAAAAAATGGAGAATGCTGTAAAAATTAATAATATTAGTATTACCATTCCTTCTGTGAACATGCAGACTAATGTCTAAGTACAGTGTCCATTACAGCTATTGGAAGATATATATAGATATCTAATTTAGAATTTCTATGGATCCACAACTAGGCCTGTGCTTTCAGACATTGCCTGCGACTGAGAATGGTGGTGCTCTCCTTCGTATGTCACAATTAATACATTTGGATCATCCAAGGCACGCTCTACGTGCTTTCTGGCAGGGCACCCTCTCACTGTGCTGCACTTGTAATACCCTCTGCAGTGCAAAGTCAGCCATTAATAAAGGAATTGGTTCTTATTAAGATCTGAATTCATAAAACTATTGTATCAAGATTTGTATTTTTAGTTTGATAATCAAAATGGGGTTTTTTTTTAGATCTAAGAGAAACTATACCAGATCCAGGGGGATTTCTAGAGCTTTATTTCTCAAACATTTTAGATATTGGAAAATGAAATGTGGGAACAGACCTTGGATGCGGTGAGCCCTTAATGGGCTTCTGCCCGTACTTCCTCCATGAGAATTCATCTGACGGAATGTCGGCCATTTTCAGACTGATTGCAGGCACCCTTAATGTTCTTCTTACCCTCGACTTCCTGAAACATCAATAATAATCAAGTTTTTCAAGTTGGGTCAGACTTCAAAATCTTGAAATCAAGAAAATATATAAGCAGATTGCTCAAAATTTTGATAGCTTCCTTCCAACAATATAGAACGATGTTACCGAGATTACATATATTTTTGCGTTCAAAATCACTAATTATTGAAGAAAAACAATGAAAACAAACTCCGAAGAGATCTACGCCTATACAGTAATCATCTGGTACATAAATATATATAAAAATAAGAATACTCTAGAACATGCCATAGATGACAATGAACAAATACTTGCAGCAATTACTCAACTAGTCGAACTCACAATCACACGACGAAACGAAAGGGAGAAAACAATATTCTAAAGAACAGATAAAAAGCTGAATATACACTACACACAATCTTGGTTTAGCAAGGAAAAAACATAATTTTGGAGTCTCCGGATTTCATTGTGTAAGTATTTCCGATCATATATTATGATCTATCATCACAATGAAGATAACCAAAGTTTCTACTTTATTTCTATTAGTTTGGAATTTCTGGATTTGATTCATATAAATGTTTTCGGATCATAAACATTATGATCTATCATCATAATGAAAATAGAAAAAAAAAATCATCGACTTTACTTCTGTATAACTTCCATATCAACGTTGAAGATAGTCATAATCAAATCTTTCTACTTTACTTTTGTGTAACTATGTCTATTTAATAATGTTGGTACAAGATTGCAAATAAAAATTATTTGAAAAGAGATGTAGATGGAGGAGGTAACATACTTGCGCTTGGAGCAGTGACACCGTCCAGTGGCGGCACATTTGTCGTCTGATTTGGAATGGGAGCAGGATTTTTTAACGGACGACCATGGAGGCCGCGCTGAGGCAGCCAAGGACTCAATCAGTACACAAGATGTCTTATTATTATTGCAGGGATCCACACCTGCAGCAGTCAACGATGAAGAATTGGGAGAACACAAGGAGGTCACGGATTCCTTGCCGACCACATTAAAACCATTGGCGCCGTAATCTGTTTTATTATCCGTATGATTCATTTGCAGCCCATGGGAATGGGAAAGGGAATGGGAAGGGGAAGTAAATGGGAGGCTGGTATTTTGAATGAGCGTCTGAACCAAAGGAGCACTAGTACTGGTGCTGGGATAATATAAGCTGTCATTTACAGCAACAACAGAGCTAAAACCCTCATCATAATGAAATTCCTTCTTGCATTGCTCTGTTTCGGGCGTGGGCGTAGTAAGCTTTGGAACAAGAGCTTCTACAGAGGAGGGCATTGGCACAGCGGGGGCTTTTCTGAAACGGGCATGGCCTCTTGTATTCCCCAACATGGACGCCGCCTTCTTAAATCTATTTACCGTCGATCCACAATTCGTTTCCTCTTCCTCCTTACCACTCTGTGCCAGATTTTGCTGCTGTTGAGACAGCAAATGTATGAGATTTTGCACGCTCTCGAGCGTTGCAGAGGCCGCCTCGTGCACCTCTCGCTCCTTCACATTTCTGAAATCCAACATCTCCACTGCCATTCCCTTCATATCAGAGATTCATTCAATCAGCAAAACAAAACCAACTCAGAGCAATACAGAAATGAAATAAGAACTCCTTCAGAATATCCACATTTAGAGGGCTATCAATTGACCCGAATTGGAATTAGGGCGGAATCCAATCCAATCTAATCTAATCTAATCTAATCTACCACATAAGTAACAGTCAAGCAGTACCCAATAGTACTCAGAATGTTCTTGAACGACTTCAACACGCAAGATTACAGAGACCAAAAACTCAGGACTACAGGAGCCTAAATCTTTGACTTTCAAGATCCTTCCTTGACCTAAAAAATCCCAATCTAAGAAAAAAAAATCAAAACCAGAACCAGAAGAAGAATCATCCCTCCTATTGGGCACAAAATCCCCCAGACAATGAAGACATTTTCACAGACAGAAACACAGTCTCAGAGAAAAGAAGAGAAATTTGAGGAACAGCAATGGCCATAAGCAGACAAAAGTAGAGAAAAAGAAAACCTACCGTTTATCCGAGAAGTGAATAGTGAGTGAAAAGCTGCTACGGCGTAAGTAATCCCTAATTCATCCCCAATGAATAAATGACTCAGACCAGACCAGAACGGAACACCAACTCTTCATTCCATTTACATTTCAACCTGCTCTGTAATTAATTTAACGAAATTTGGTCAAATCTTGATTTACGGAATCCTATGATTCTAAACTTTGCAAAGTCAAAGAGTTGCCCAATGAAATCGTCGCACGTATCGAAAACAGTGCCAGTAAATCGACAGATCAACCGTATTATCTTTGAATAATTGAATACCAAAGTCTAATACTTTGACCAGGTTTTTATGACTGGCTGCACTTGCCGCTCTCGCAAGGCACCGCTTATTGCCGGTGGATTAATAAAAGCAGGAAGAATTTTGTTCCTTTCCCGGCATTCCAACGGTCCAGATTCATCCGCCTTCCAGCTCGTGAAGTTGACTTCTCTGCCAACTTAACTTCAGTTATTCAATTTGCCATAAATTCTGGCAGAATTATTGGAGTGGAAGGGAGAAAAAATTAAAAGCCTTAATTATGTGGTTACAGTTAAGCATTTATTTATATTTTTGGGAATGTATATTTTCATTTGACTGAGGTAATTATTAAAATGTGGAGTTTGTGGTATACAGCTCAAAAGAGCTTCCAACCAAGTCAAACGTGTGATGAGAGTAAAAAACATGAATCAGCATTTCATTGCTTTATTGTTTTTAACTTGGACTTGAAGTAAGTGTAGTGAAAGATATAGTCCTAGATTAGGTAACAAGCTATTCGAAGACTTTGTTATTATTAAATGTATTCAAAACTAGCCCCTAGGAACAAGCCTAATCTTGGTCATTATTAGTTTAGAATTTAAATAGTTGGAGTTAGGTATTTATTTGGATTAAATTAGTTTTGGAGATGATTTGTGATTATGTAAAAAGTTAAAAGAAATAATCAAATGGATGTTAGTGTTGAGATTTCTCGATTGTAACTGTGTGTGATATTTTTTGCATTAATGTTTTGGATCATACTCTATGATCCATCATTAGGATGTTGGGCATAGAGAATAAGAAAGTGATATCTTCGGATTCAAAAACTTATTGTAAGTGTGTTTGGGTCACTTTTGAAATTGTAAAAGTAATATGTGTGATTATAGATCTGATCTAGATTCATAGATTTGAATTTTATTGTGTATTTGATCTTTATTGGACTCTAATATTTGTTGTTTCGTTTGTCAAAGTGCTTGTGACTTGTGTTATCTAATTAGCGGCATTAAGAATACTTTTGAGGAGTTTGTTCGGTAAGGTACATTATCCCTTGGTCAATCTCTTATATGGGTCGATAAAAATTGAAGACAGTAGACAATCATATAGAGACTTCATTAAATGCTAATGTATGCAAATAATGTAGTAATAAGTGCTCTGACAATGTAAACAAATGCTCTAAATGTGCGCAAAGGATGTTAGATGTGTAAAAATGAACAAGGGATAGTCGTTAAATACAACTTCAAAGTTGGTAAATGAACACTTTGTACTTTAAGTTGATACATACTAGCTAGGAGGAAGGGTTGAATCAGCTCCAAATTTTGAATTTGAATCTAGGCAAGAAATACAAGATTTGAATATCAAGACCACTCCTTAGAAATGAGTGCACATGCATTCAACTAAGGTTCAAGTTGTGTACCAACTCTAAGTAGAAATCACACCACTTATAATTACATAAATGACAACAAAGTCAAAGAGAATCCAAAACAAAATAAAAAAGTGCAAGATAAACAAATTTTACCATTACAAAATGAAATAAAGTTACACCAAACAAACTTCCAAAATGTTCACTAAACTATACACAATATAATAATAATAATAAAATATATAAAATGACAAATAAAGTATTTGTCCTTGTAATCTAATATATTCCTACTCCAAGTCTCCAACAGCTCACAACCTAAGTTAAATTTAAAGAAAATATATTTATATCTTTCCAATAGACAATATACACGAGATTTTTACATTCCATTAAACAAAATTTAAAAAAAACTGTTAGAAAAATTATGTATAATTTATTTGTAACTATAGTTGAAGTCCTACAAAATCTTGTATCAGAAAAAAGAAAAGAAGGTTACGTATAGGTCTGAAAGGGATCGTACAATGAATGTGCATGTATTGCATGGCAGTTGATAGAGAAAGTGTCGTTGAACACAAGTTAAATGCAAAGTCAAAGAGGTATCTTTACTAATCTGTGGTCACCCGCCTACCATTTATTTTCAATATTTTAATATTATTGCAGGCCGACTAGTGGCCCACCTTACGTCAGCTTTGAAGGTTGCATGGTTATTAAAGTGAATTTTGTGGGCTCCACAAGCCCACCCTAACAAATTGGTAGGACGGCGACATCTTTTGTTTCTCACGGACGCGACCTGGTTTTTTCCCTTCTTCTCATAATAATTAAATTTTTAGACCTTATCCATTTAAATTCCGAAGAATCTAATTTGACCTCATCTGCTACATTATTCCGTGTTTAAGGCCACGAAGTAGATGGTGAGAATTCCTACAAGATTATTCCATCACGGATAGAAACAAGGAGAAATTTTACCTTCCCCCAACACACAAAACTTGGACCAAAGCCATGGATTTATGCACCACTTTTCAAAAGATTACAAGTTTCATAATTACAATGGGTACACAAATAAACTTTTCCCCATAGTTTAATATATGTTAGTTAATAAAATGCATACATGTTAGTCTAAATTATTTAGATTTAAGGATGTGTTTCTTATATATTTTAAATTTTTTTATATAGGAAATATGTTGGGGGAAGTGGGATGTGTTGGAAATGTCTTCATTTGTAAAATAAAATTTAGAAATATTTTCGAAATGATAAAATTTGAATAGGAAATGACAAGGGACTACGAGTCATCCTCGAGATGTCAAGAGTTGTTCAAATGTACGTCAACCATCCTCTACAATATAACCCACATAAAAAGTAGTTTTGACAAATAGTAAATTGAAAAAGGGAGGGTCGGGGAAGGAGCACAAGGACCCCATACCCCTTAACACCAACCTTAAATGTAAAACAACCACACTAACAATTAAAAATTAAAAATAAATTTATATTGTCATTTTTTGTGCTATAAAGAGGACAAAGAAAGAGAACAATTGTGAGAAGAGAAGAGAACAAGAGTGAGAAGAAGGCAAGAGAGCATTGAATCTATCTTATTTGAGGTAAGTTTAAGTTATCTATTGTTTATTTACACAAATTCTTTTGTATTTTTTTCAAAGTTTTAAACATTTAGAGATGGATTTTGTTTGTTTTATGTTTGCACTTGCAACTGTGTTTTGAATTTTCAACAACAAAAACAATGAGCAACATTGATGGTAGTGAAGGTAAAGAGGTTCAAAATCAACAAAGAGGTTATAAAAATACTAATGGGGTTATTCTAGGAGTGTAAGAGTTGTATGGATTGTGAGTTCAAATAACCCATTTGAATGGCCATATCTCCTCAAAACTTATGCAAAGGACCCATTTAATCCAAAAAACCTCTTTTATAATTTGTAATAGCTTTAAACAAAGCCAAGGAAAAAATTGAGTAGACTATGGCTATGTCATTTGTAATTAAATGTATTCAAACTAGCACCTAGGGACAAGCCTTGTCTATTGATAATTATTTTAGAATTAAATAATTAGAATTGATATGTATTTGGATTAAGTGAAATCAAAGTATTTAGTTATAGATTTGATGTAGGTATGTTGTGATAGTTGTATGGGAATAATTTGTGATTGTGTAAGAAAAAATAATCAAATGAGTGTTTTAGGATTTATAAACCTACTATGTGTGTGTATAGGTCACTTTTGCAATTGTAAAAGTGATTTATGTGACTATGTCCACCTAATCTAGACTCATAGACTTGAATTTTATACTTGAACTTTACTAAACTCTAACAGTTGTCTTTTTTCTAATATTCCTAATGCTTGTGACCTATGATATCTAGTTAGTGGCATTTAGGAACACCTTGGGGAGTTTATTAGCCAAGATATATTCTCCCTTAGTCAAACCACTAGATGGATCGATTTAACAACTATATAAAAAAATAAATAAAATAAATTGAATGCATATGCAATCATATAGAGAATGCCCTAAATGAGCTAATATAGGTAGATGATATAATAATAAGCGCTCTAAAAGTGCTCAAGGTATCTAAATGTTAGATTTAAAAACTTACTAGATATGTGTGTATAGGTCACTTTTGCAATTGTAAAAGTGATTTGTGGGACTATGTCCACTTAATCTAGACTCATGGACTTGAATTTTATATTTGAACTTTACTAAACTCTAATATATATATTTTTAATTTTCCTAATGCTTGTGACCTATGCTATCTAATTAGTGGCATTTAGGAACACTTTCAGGGAGTTTTTTAGCAAGGGTATATTCTCCCTTAGTCAAATCCCTAGATGGATCGATTTAGTTCAACAATCAACAAAAAATGAATACAATATGCAATCATATAGAGAATTCCCTAAATGAGCTAATATAAGTAGATAATATAGTAATAAGTGCTCTAAAAGTGCTCAAGATATCTAGATGTTAGTATGTTAGATGTATAAAAATGAACTACGGTTAGTCCTTTAATATAACTCCAAAGGTGAAAAGTGAACACTTTGCACTTCAAGTCAACATATAATAGCTAGTATGAAGGGTTAGGTCATCTCCAAATTTTGAATTTAAATTTATGAAAGAAATATAAAAATGGAGGATGGGATCAGTTCTTACGAATGAGGTACAAATGTAATCAAGGCTCAAGTTGTATACCAACTTTGAGTACAAATCACACCACTTATCATGACATAAAGGATATCTAAGTCAAAGTGAGTCCAACAAAAATACAAAAATGCAAGGTAGGAATTTTTCACCATTATAAGATGAAATAAAATTCTACCAAACAAGCTTCCAAAATACTTATCAAATTATACAAAATATAATAATAAAAAATATATATAATGTCCCTATTTTATACTACACCCTTTGTTAAGTATTAAACTACTACTTTTTATTAAATGTATATAAAGTGTTTTCCCCATGTATATTAGTGTCTCTTCTCTTCTTTCTATGCTTACTTTTCTCTGTCATTATTGATTTATGCATCTTGATAACTAGGTCATCCTAGTCATAGTTGAATTTCATGTAGATGTGATGATTTGATGTTATTTTAAGGTTGTAAAGAGAAAAAATCATCCTTTGGTGAAAATCATTTCTATAGTGCCTTGGAGAAATTGCCATGATGAAAACATATTTGTAGGTATCATGTCTAACAATCATAAGATTGAAAAAAAAGTAAAGAGAAAAATGTCTAGTAGTAAAAACCATTTTTATCTAGTGCCTTGGGAAAGTACTGTGATGAAACCCATTTATGGACATTGTGCATAAATTTGCAACCTATGTGTACCCTACACTTGAGAGAAATCTCCTTTCATCCATTCATCTCATTCATCCTTTGTAATCATTACCTACTCATCCATATCATACCATCTATTCATACCTATCCTCATTTTCTTTCTTTTGACCTTGATAAATAAGCGGACAAGATCTTGAAATGTATATTGGTAATCTTTCAATATATCCAAGCATAACATCATACATAGCAACATACTTAGAGTAAGAGAATATCATTCCTATGTGATGCAACCCTTGGAAATCAAATCCTACATATCCTCCCCCTTTCCACCTCCAATATTATCCTTCCATCTATTATTTACATTAATAATCCCATCCCTCTATTCACTCAAGACCTTTACCCTTGGTGCTAGAATGGGTTTTCTCCTAGAAATATAAGAATTAGCCAATCTTATGTGCACCATGCTTCATAAATTTGATCTAAACACAAGATCCAAAATATTGCACACCAAATCAAACCTTAAAAATTGGAATAACCTATCTAGTATCCAATCCTTGTGGCTAGTTATCTCAAAACCCTATCCAAGCCTAGATTAACCACACATCCAATCCACCAAGCTAAAGCTCCTAATTATCCACACACTACACAAGCAACATCATAAACTAATCTTGCTAAATCTATCCATGCAACCCATCACATATCTGCAAGCATACATAAGCTTCAGCATTGGTCTTACTAAAACCTAAACCTTGTTAAGAGAAACTAAGCATTGTCATCATAGGATAATTGTTCCCACACCAATGATGTTATCATCATTATCATCAGACCAATGATGTTATCATTATTATCATCAAATCAATCAAATGTAAGCTTTTAGCTTGACCAGAGATAAAGTCTTGTTCTTCTTGCCTTTTATATCTTTTATGCATGCATGCATGCTTGTGTGCACATCTTATTGTTTTACTCTACATTTTTCAATAAACTAAAAAAGTTTGGTTTAGTTCTCATAACATATTTCCCTAGGGACACCATATTTCTTTATACTATATTGTGTCTTAAGGTTATGATCATTGGGATATGAGTCATGTCTTTTCCTTTATAATTGTTATTTATGCACTTCTTTCTTTTCATGCATCTGTGTGTGTATTTGGTTAATTTTATCTTTTGGTTTATTGTTTCAATTCAATCCTTTGTGCATACAACACATCATCATCATGGTCCATTATGTCATGATGCATAACATCTAATACAAAATCCATTTTTATCAAACATATTGGAATCTATTTGTGGATTTTCTACCGACACTCAAAGTAATTTGAAAATATCTCATGCTCCTTCATTTCCATTTTTAACATCATATAATAAATAATAAAATAACCTAATCTAATAAATCCATCATCTCTACCCACTCCACACATATTCATCCTTTTACTAATTTTAGTTTCATCCATTTTATGTACACACCTATATCCTTCAAACCCACCCATCCTCTTGAGATGGCATGTCATCATCCCATCATCCATTCAAATTTGAAATGCATCCAATCCCAAATCTAAAGCCTCTCCAAGTGTTGAGGTATCCTTTCAATTAAATCTCAATCAATCCTCACATTATTTTGGGGATATATTATTCCCACAAGCAACAACACTCTCAATTAGTAATTTAATATATAATGCTTGGGGCATCTTCGATTGCTAGGTGCCTATATCTACTTTTTTAAATGACATTTCATCTTGTAGCCATAATTCCATTTCAAAGAGGGGCAATATGTAGAAACCCAAATCTTGCTAACTCCATCTTAACACCTAACAAGCATCCATTAATTAAAATAATCCATAAAATCACAATTTAATTCATTTAATCAAAAATTAAATTAAATAAATGATTATTTATTCTTTTATTAATTTAAATAATCCATTATGTGTAAATATCCAAAATAATAAATAATCTAAATAATTTGTTATGCATAACAAAACATGATAAAATCTAAAAACATTCAATGCTCAGTTATCTAATTGCTCAAAGTGGTTAATAAATCATCAAAACAAATCATAAAACATTTAATCACTTAATCATTTGAGAAAATAAATAAATAAATTTCTTAAATCAATAAATCATCAGATTGACTAATAATATATTCATTATCATTATCTATTTCATTAATCCCCATCCTTGAAAACCTATAAATTGAGATCAATCCTTCATCCTTGATAATCCACAATTTTGGTTGAATAGGTAGATGTTGTAGAAATGAGCAATAGACATATAGAGCTTACCAATTAACAATCTATGTGAGGTTTGCATTCATGTTAGATTAAATGGTTTATTTTATTTTATTTTAACTCATATTTGTGTTATTCTAACTTGCATGCTCACGAGGGGGACCCTATTTCCCCTTCTCACCTATGATTTCATGCCTGTCTTACTATCTTATGATTATCACATAATGTTACTTATGATGCTATTTTTAAATGATTATCTTAGTTTTACAAGATCATATATCTTCTCCTCTCCTCTATTTATAAGTGAATCCTTTGCACATAACCAGTTGGAGGGGTCATATTATCTCATTAATGTAGCATTTATCCTATTAGGAGGGGGCATATTATCTCACTAAGGGACTATATCGTGGATTTTGATGGCTCCTATATAGCCTAAATTTTATCATTTTTAGAATTATCCTTTGTAAACCTATATGAACTTTTTTTTATTGCAAGACCTTGTGTAGCCATATCCTTTGTAGTCTCATGCACAACCATCTCATTTTTTTACTTTTTCTTTTTGTTTGTCAAGTATTTGTTGCACATATTAATTTTAGATTTATTTTAGATGCTACTCGTTGAGGTTTGTGCTTTTAGGTTTTGAGATGGATGTTTCATTACAAGGAGCATATAAGGAATTATCATCCATATCCATAACATTTATGTGGGTTCTTGCTATATATTTTCATTGTGACTACTTACTTTACTTTGACATGTACATTCATAGTAGTTCACATACAAGTAAAAATGGGGTAAATTAGAATAGTGAAAAATGTATACCTTGCATGCTTTTTCTTGGATTAATTTTGGCCCATTTTTTTTTATATGCAATTACTAGTGTACAATTGAAACATTTCTATGTAAAAGGTTGGCAATTAAATAAAGCCTTGACTAAAGTTGTCTTGATTCATCATAAGGATTTAGATCTAATTTATAGTCTTTCCATTTCTTAACTTGGGTCAAATTTGTATTTATAGATTTAAAACTAATTCACATCAATAGTTATAAATTTGACCCTTGAATTTTTAAATTTAAATTCATGTATGGGTTCAACTTGACTCCTTTCCTACTAGCCAATACTTTTCAATTTGAGAATGAAAGGTTTCATTTGCACATTAGGGTGTTGTATAAAAGGTGAAACCTTGATTCAATTTTAACATCCAAGATCCATCAAGCATATCTAATTCAAATAATTACATTATCAGTTAGAGTGAATCATAATACAACATTACATAATAAACTAGCATCAAAATTATTGAGACAAACTAGGCACATTGAATGGTTACTTGACATGTCTTGAATCCTTTTATAAATGGTTAAATTGACTAAAGGAATTTGATTAAGGAGAATAACCATTTCATAAAACTCTAGTAATATCTATAGATATCATTAGAGCTACACACATACATTTAGATAGCAAGAAAATAAGGTTCTAAATATCAAAGTATTGGTCAAGTCTTTGAATTAATAGAATGTATTGGTTCAAACCACATGGGTCAAACACATGCATGATCTTTGTTGCAAGCTACAAAAAACACATAATGCAAAGAAAAAGAAAGAGTGAACACCAATAACCTAAAATAATTACCTCACAAAATGAAGATGTACATATAGGTACATATAGGAGAAGGAAGTGCAACTTCAACCTAAAAATAGTGGTGAAGAAGCCTAAAAATATGGATGTAACTCACTTAACTAAGACTAGCTCAAAATAGGCATGTAACTCCCACTTGACTAGCACACTTAAGTAAGCTTAACTCTATGTGTAGGAACAATCCATAATAATATCTACATTAACATATTCTCTTAAGCATAGCTTAGTTGGGCACCAAGAAATTGGGTCTTAGCATTTTTAGGCTTGATGAGGTACCTAAGTATAATCCAATCTCTCATAAATTAGAGAAATGAAGAAGACCCAATGGGAAAAGTCCCCTAGAAAAAGAGAAAAGAAGGTGAAGATGACTAGAAGGCTCCTTGAAGATGATTCTATTGTTGAAGTAGACTACACCCCAAAAAGAGCTCATATATTAGACTCAAGAGAGATCTCAGGTGAGAGGCTCAGAGGAGGAGTTTCGGGCTCCTAAGGAGCCAAACCAACTAGAGAAGTCGTTGTTATAGGAGGTTCGAAGTACAGAACAACAGCGGGCTCAATCAGTTCTAACTCAAGAAGAGATTGGGGAAATCAAGGATGTTAACTTCAAATCTAGGGCAACAACACCAGAAGCTAGGGAAAAGAAGAGTGGTGTGAAGCCTCATTCAAAGGATGTTGGAAATCAGAAGGCTAATGACCAGCATCAGCAAGATAATCTTGGGGGGGGTGCTTGGAGGAGTCCACGAACTTCTTCTTTGGTTTGGAAAAAGGAGGTTGCAAGGGTCGAGGACAGGTGGAAAACGGTCATGGGGAAGAAAGCAATGAAGGAGAAAAAGAAAGCGTTTGCTATGGTCTTGCGATCCCAAACAAAAGGAAAGCTAAAGCAAGCTTCTAATTGTTGACCTGTTGAAAGATCTAAGGGGTTTGAATTGTTATCTTAGAAGTTGGTTGCAAAGTTATCCTTACTTTTATGTGGTTTGGTTAAATACTAGATTTGAGGGTAGCTCTTTGATTCTTTTTAAAGGATCTTGTTGGGGTCTGGAGGAGTATGTCTTTGGAATTATATTGGAATTAGCTCTGTATTTTGACTTTTCAATTTTCAATAAAATAAATCTTATTACCGATCAAAAAAAAAAAAAAGAGCTCATATATTCAAATTAACTTGCTCCTAGTTTAAAAGGCTAGGTGAAAATATCAACAACATACTCTAAAAATTGGAAAAAAACTAAGTTGATGATTTGATCATGAATAATCTCTTGAATGTAATTGCATGTGAATCTCCATGTGTTTGGTTTGCTAGTGATCAACCAAATTCTTGCATATCTGGATGGTGCTCTAGTTGTCATAATAGATGGTTGTGGGTTTCTTGAGGGAATACCAAACTCAATGAGAATTCCTTGAAGTCAAATAGCCTCAATATCTATGTTGATAGATCCCCTATACTTTTCCTTTGTGGATAATAAAACAATAGAATTTTTATTTTTGCTAGACCAATTGATAGGACCAAAACCTAGTGAGAAATAGTAACTTGAAGTGGACTTGTGATTCTTAGTATCACCTACCCAATTTGAATTTGGGTATCCAAGCAAGTTAACCTTTGTGCCAACTTCGTAATGAAACCTAAATTTGAGAATACCCTAAAGGTGGTGAAGGATCCTCTTAGGAAATTTCTAGTGTAACTCATGAAGCTCCTACATGAATTATGAAAGCATGCCTACAACATATGAAATATCAAGCATAACATGAGTTAGATAGATGATACTGCCAAAAATTTGTTGATACAAGGTTGCACCAACCAATGGTGTAGAAAAATCATCCTCAATCTTGACTCTAGATAGAAAGTGAGTTGAAGATGAATTACAATTAGTCATGTAAAATCAATAAAGTATATCAAGAGTATACTTGGGATGTGCAAGAGTGATCTCTGAGTCAGATTGTGAAATATCAATACCAAGAAAAAATGAATTAAAACCAAGTTTTTCATGCCAAATATATCTTTCAAAGTTGACTTCACTAATGTAATAGTAGATGAAGAGGTCTTAGTGATCAAAAGATCATCAACATAAAGTACTTGTATCAATAGAGAATCATCCCACCACTAGAGATATACATTAGGATATGAATGACACTAAGTGAAACTTGAATATAGGAGGAATGAATCCACCTTGATGTATGAAGAATGAGGGGCTTGTTTGAGGCCATAGAGGGATTTCCTAAGTTTGCAAACTAAGGATGAATCTTGAAAGAACTTTGGTGGTTGTTCCATGTAGATATCCTACTCAAGTTCTCCATAGATAAAAGAACTCTCCACATCCATCTAGTACACAACCCAACCATGTGCTATGATAATAAAAAGACTAAGTTAGACTAATGTCATTTTGGCCATGGGTCCAAAGGTCTCAATATAGTCAATTTTACAATAACTTGTGAAAAACCCTTGAGAATCAAATATTCCTTATACTTGTCAACTAACCCATCTACAAAAAACTTGATCCAATATATCCATAGGTACATCAAACCATCTTCCTTCCCTTAGGAAGTGGATTCAAGTCCCAAGTGTGACTTATGATTAAGGAACCATATTCATCATGCATAGCATTATCCCACTTAGATATGACTGATGTGTCTTGGATTGTCTATGGATTAGAGGTTGAGGAAAAGAAAGCATGTGTCCCACTATAGTAGTATGACTAAGTACATATGCCATTTTATAGGTTCCCTACCCAAGTTCCTACACTTTGAAGTATTTTTCTATCCCAAAGAGGGTTGGATGTGAGCGATTTATGTGTTGAATCCTCATCCTCCAAAACATGTCTAGAAGTGGATGGAGAAGAATACCCATCACTATCATCATTATATGATCTAGAAGAAGAAGACTCTAGCTCAATAATTTTTTGTGGATGGTCTAAGTCATTACAAGAATCATCGAATCCAAGTGAGTTTGATATAGAAGAAGACATTTCAAGTATAGATTTGACATGATCCTCTTGAAACTTAACACTCCACTCAATGAAAACTCATGTATAGTCCAGTGGAGTAGGCAATAACATTTTACACCATTTGGATAACCTACATTGATGTAAGGTTTGGATTGAGGTTGTTAGACACATAAATACTGAGAGGGGGGTGAATTAGAACTTAATACTTTCTAATTTAAACCACCACATAAAACATAATCTATAGAAATGCAAGTAATGAACACATCCACACATGAGAACGCCATATTTACGTAGAAACCATGAAGGGAAATACCACAATGAGAATAGTTGCTTGGATCTACTACCCAAATCTAGCCTCACAAAATAATATAGAACTTATAATAATTTTGTAAATACCAACCCATAGGAATTGTAACCTTAAAGGGATACACCAATCCCCTTGAATTCTAATTTGTAGGCGCCAACCTACAGGAGACACCAATCCCCTATGATTGAGCTACAACACAGTCACTGAGCACCAACTCAAATTAAAAGGCTTCAACTTCATATTATAAAAGGACATATGGATCTTTTGTCACACAACCTTGCTTAGCAATAATGAGCAAACACCTCCTTTGATGATATCTCAATTTCACTCAACATCCTTGACTCCTCTTATTTACTTGCACATCATTTAACATATACATTTTGTACCCAACTATAACTCTTGATTCACAAGTCACACACCCACACCTACTTTCATAAAAAATGATTTACAATATATATATGTATATATATATTCATTCCAAGATTATAACAACATCTAAATGTTGGCCTAGTACTCTTTAACATCATCTAAAATTATCTATATCAACCGAGGATAGACATTAATTCAAAAATGATATAAAACATGTAGTCAAATTAGTCCTAAATCAAATATGTTACCATTGATGTAAGATAACATCATGCGATTCCTTCCATGCACGTTGAACACCCAACATACTAAGAGGGGGGTATATTCTTTTAAACCATTCAAACATTTAAAAATCTAATCCACTTAGCAAATTCAATTGTAGTAAATGAAATAAAACGCAAAACATTCGACAACAACTCATAACACATGAGTTCACCAAGACTTTTATGTGGAAAACCAAAAATGGGAAAAACCTCGGTGAGGATTAGCTCACAATATATTATAACCAATTATATAGTATATTTACGAAAGTGCTCATTGTAGGTGGACTCACTATCTAAGTGGACTCACTGCCCACTTAGAGAAAAAGATAGAAGAGAGTTTGTGGCTCACAACCTAGATTGAACTGTTACAATTGCATCTAACATATGCATGAGATATAGTTCCAATGAAGCTCAATAAACTGACTTTACACACTTCATCCGATTTTGATCTAACACTCTACTTTCCTCTGCATTCACATCACTCTAATCTTCTACTCAACATTCATAACTTAAATTCACATTGCTTTGATAATATTCGCATAATTCACATAACTTACATGTCTCTCATACATCAAAACACCAAAATGATCTAGCATATATATATTCTTCAAGCATAACATCAATTAGGCCGGCCTAATTAGATGTAGCATACAAAATATTCAAGATATGAATTTTTGGCTCAAAACCTTCTACACACACCTCGTGCCAAGATTCAATCCTTAAAATTTTTGAAATAGGTTGGCATGGACCTATACTATCTCCCACATAACTCCACAATACTTAATTAACCTTCACATATCTTCACATCTATTAGGTCGGCACCACAAAAGACCTAATACAAAAATTCTTCAACTGTATACCCATGTTCGGATACGTGTACCTCAAAAAATCATGCCAACTAGAATTCATACTCTAGATTGACATATGTCAATATCTCCATAAGATTGCAAATTCAAAATCCTATCTACGAAGAAGTATGAACTCTTCAACTCACATGCATTATATAGGAAATGATTGTAAATTGTCAGACTGAACTTTTGTTATTCATAACTTTCAAATCAAAAGCCAAAACACAATGGAATTCTAGAATTAGATGCTTCTACCAACCAAAAAAATTATATTAGAACCATAGAGTAAAATGTTCATTTGTGGACCAATGTGGACCAAAAATTGGATGCTCTATTACATAGAATTATCAAAATTGACACTTAGTCAATTTTCATCATAATCAACTTTACTAGATCAAACCATCTTGCAAAATTGTCTTCCAAAAATGTTCCAAATCATGTTAGAACCAACCAAAATGATTTGCATCAAAGTCTTCACACCAAGATGCAATGTTGACATCAATGGAAAAATTACAACACATAATAGAATACCTTGTGCTTATCCTGCATGCTCATGTTGCCAACAACAACATCAATGAAAAACTTCTCATTCTTCCAACACCATGGTATTAAACTGGTCCTATTTTACATTCACATGCTTCCTCCAACTGGAAAATACTTCCCTTTACTGGTGCATGCTTCCCTTTACTAGCGCAAACACTCAAATATTATACACAATAAGCCAATAAAAACATATTTCACTCTATCATTTCTATCTTGTAGCTCTGTAATTAAAATTTGTTTAAAATGGAGAATGGGATACTTCATGAGTAGTATTACTTAACTTCAAAACCGCAAGCCATAAAAGTTAACACTGATAGAATGTGGTACCAAAAACTATGATAGTCCAATACAGTGCATATTCTTCTTTCGAACAATAGACCTCAGAATAATTCTGCAAACATTTCTAGACTTCTACAAAGGTAGTAGTCATACAAAAAAACATAAATTCCATATGTATCTAGACTTCCTATGTTTACCTTCTACAACATACAACATCTATAACTATAACATTATAACATTATAACATTAACATTAACATTAACATTCCTATGTATCTAGACTTCTTCAATAATTATAACATTAACATTCTACAACATCTATAACTGACATACTACTTTCACAAATTAGACATTGGTGACAATCAACAACACTTTGACATCAATCACACAACACTATGATCAACAAAGGTTTCATTTCCTTATGATTTTTCTTCGGTATATGTGTTATGGCTAGAGATCTGAAGACCCTAAAGTGCTTCAAAGGATTTATGAAGAACTTTGTTTCAAATATAACAATTACAATTGATTGCTTCTACCTAGTATTGTGGTATAAGGCCCTTGGAGTGTATCATGCAGTTAGCCATCTCTTTTAAGGAACTACTCTTACATTCTACAACACTACTATGTTGGGGAGTAGAAGGAATTATATGTTGCAATTCTACCCCCTCTACTATACAAAATTGCTTAAACTTGTTGACATAGTCACCCCCATTATTAGTTTGAAAAACCTTGATGAATTTTTCTAACTACTTTTCAACAAGAGCCTTAAAGTATCAAAAATTTTCAGAGACTTTAGATTTCTACCAAATTAAGTAGACACGTGTGTATTTGGAGAATTAATGTATGAAAATGAGAACATACCTTTCCTTAGTGAAATATGGATGGAAAAAATCCCTTGATACATCATTTTTGAACAAGCTCCAAAGCATTTGGAGAGCTTAAGATTTTCCTTTGTCAAATTTTTCTTTAGGATAATTCCCAAGGGTGTAACCCTCATAAAGACCTTTAGAGAATCTAACTCTAAGCAACCCTATGACTATATTCTACTAACTTAGTTGCTTAAGGTAGTGGTAGTTAAGGTGGTAAAACTATTCATGCAATAATTTTATAAATCCATATGAATAAGCAATACTACAAGAGAAACATCAAGTGAAAAGTGAGAGAAGGTGTACAACCTAGCTTGGTCATATACCCTTCCCAAATCTATCAAATTATTGCTGTAAAACTCTCTAATATCAACTGGGTCTGGTGAGAAATGAACTCTCATGCTCTTCCCTACGTGAGTAATCTAATACATTGATAAGATATTAGCCAAAAGAGAAGATACACTTGGAACATTTATGGATGTTCTACCTTTAATTTCAAAAAACCCTCTCTTTACAATTTTTGTTGGTTTATCATCACCCAAAGTGATAGAAGACATGTTATAAGACTCAAAGGAATAAAATACTTGACCTGTGAAGAACCCATGTGGTGTGAGGAAACTAAGCCAATGATCCACGATGTAGTTGATGAAGATGCAATTACAACAAGAGCCTTGCTCATAGATTTATCTTTTTTTCCTTTACCTTTATATATTATAGAGTTGAGGAAGATTGTTTGATGGATTCAAGGACCCCTATGTTGTTTTTCTTAAGAAGATGTGAGAGGTGGCCAATCTACATCTTCATACATTTTTGCTCATCATGCCCAAGTTTTTTGCAATAGGAACACTTAATTTTTTCTTTCTTAGGTTTCCCTTCGTTTGAAGAAGTTTTAGTGTTGGGTTTGGAGGAATCATATTTTTTTTATCTTTCTTGGTCTCCTTGTCCTTTTAAGTATTTTTCTTCTTCCCTTTGTTGTTTGAAGCTTTTTGTTTCTCATTCCCAACAATGAAGGCTTGAGGTTTTGAAGGCTTTAATATTTCCATTTGTATTAACTTATCCTATTCCCTAATCAATTTGATAATAAATTTATCTAGAGAATGCATACTTCACATGGTTCCAAGAGCCATTTTAGAGGAGGAGAAGGGAGATATAAACACAAAATAACTAGAACCTAATTTGGAGAGTATAGAAAAACCATTTGATCCTCTTTTTTCTCTATTCCACATTATTTCAACTTTAACCTTAATTATTTGAATTTGGTGAAGAATTCTTCTAGGGTGTCAAAAGAACTAGGGCTCAAGATTATGAGCTCATTCTCTAACTCATGAATTTTTATTTCATCCATCTTTCCGAAGAGGTTTTCTAAAGTAATCCAAACTTTGTTGGGTGTGTTCAAGGCTTCTACATGAAAGAGAAGTTTAGGAGACACATTAAGATAGAGAAATCCAAATGCTTGATCACATTTGTTAAACCATTTTTCTTTAACTTCCTTAGTAGTAGGTTATTTCTTAGCACCCATTGTTTCCCTATGCAACCCTTTTTTCTTTAGCACAAATCATACTTTTAGTTTCCAATCATGATAATTAAAGGGTGTTAAAGGTGTGCCAATTTGATTTAAATACATTCTTTAAAGTAAATATCTGTAGAAAGTAAATATTGAAATGAAGTGTAGAAGTGCACAAGACACAACACAAAACAACCCACCTTGATTCAATTTTGGGGTTTTGGGTCCCCTATAAAAACTTGTTTTTCCAATATAATTAAAAACAATAAATAAAATGGCATTTATATACTAGAATAGCGCTTTGATACCATATCAAAGTATTTATTAGGATATCTGTATCGATGAAATGTACCAATTTGAGCCATGTGGGTCAAGCACATGCACACTCTTTGCTACAAGCTACAAAAAACACAAAATGTAAAGAAAAAAATGGATACCAATAACCTTAAAGAGTTTTCTCATAAAATTAATACGTATATATAGGATAAGGAAGTTCAAATTTCACCTAAAAATAGTGGTGAAGAAGCCAAAAAAATAGGCATGTAACCCACTTAACTAAGACTAGCTCAAAATAGGCATGTGACTCAAAGTAGGCATGTAACTCCCACTTGACTAACACACCTAAGCTTAAATCCAAGTGTAAGAATAATCCATAATAATATATACACTAACTCTTAATATCAATTGTTTGTAGGCCATTTCCTCCAATCTAGGGTCAAATCCACAAACATGAACATCAATTCTATAGTTACATAATTGAATAAAAGAGAGTGAAAAAATCATCTTACATTTTGTTAGATTAGTCCAATCTCATATATGATCACAAAGCATCATTTTGAATCATTAAAAAACATTCTACAAAAAAATAATTTACAAGTCACATGCAAATCTAAGTTTATATTCCTTTATTTTTATTTCAAAAAGCATGCTTGCATTATTGTCACAACTTATGTATGTAAGTTGTTATCATTGTTGATTTATTGTTTCATCCCTACATATCTTACATATTTTATGTAGGGGTGGTTTTATACCTATACAAGAATCAATCTAATGATTATTATGGCTAATAATATAAACAATATATTTGATCACTAAACTAGATTTACTTGTGGAATATAATCACTATTCATCATAGTTTTGATTAAATAAATAATTTGAGATTAACAAAAAAAAAAATTTAAGCAATCATCTACCCAACTTCTAATGTAATATTAAGCTTCCAACACAAAGAATTTTAAAAGATTAACTAGTTTACTTGCTTCAAGAGATTCAATCATTAAAACTAAATCCCACCTTATTTTAAATTTTGCTATGTTGAATTATATTATATATTTTTAATTATTTTTATTTTTATATAATTGAAGATAAATAATTACAAATAAGAGAAAGAATGATATAGGCCATAGCCAATAGGGCACGAGTTGAGTTTTTCAACAAATCTAACACATTGTAAGAATGTAGATAAGACATAAAGACAATTCATAACAAAGATAATGACTCCCAGTTAGAATCTCAAGAAGTAATAAGAAATAATATACATAGTTAATCCTCCACAAGAATAGATTGGATTGTCTTGATATAATAACCCATATTCTTATGAATGATATCTATATATATCAAATCCAACTTCATAATAGAAGTATCTTTTATGATAGCAATCCATCATATGTTAATCTCCTCCCTAACTTGTCTCTAATTAAATAATTTATTCTTTTATTTGTTATAGTTATTTTATAATTTGATTGTTGATCTAGAGTCCATTCTACATAAGGAAGGATAACAAGACAATATGAAATAAAGTGTTAATACTATAATGGTTGTTTGTTCAAACATGGCAAGAGATAGTCAAAGTAAAAGTTTGGTTTAATAAGAAAATTCTAAATTTTCATAATAAAATTGTCATACTAGTTTAGGTAGAAACTTGTTTCAATAATCTAAAATTCTAATCTATGAAAGTGGAATTGCCATATGTGGATATGTTGAGAGGGCGACCTTTAGCCCATTCGATATAATAGATAACAACAAGAAAATTTGGAAAAAAATATTAATATTAAAATGATCATTTATTCAAAAAAAAAAAAAAAAAATCAAAATAAAAACTTGATTCAATAAGAAAATTCTTATTTATTAGAGTAGAATTACCATTCAAATTTGAATAGAAATTTAATTCAATAAAAATAAAAATCAATAGTCTGAAATCAAATCCATAAAACGTCATGAGCTTCTGGAATGGTGTTTAGTCAATAATGCACATCAATTTTAACACTTACTTATATAAAACGTTCAAAGACCATTGAAGATAAAGTTTCATGATTTCTATTTACTCATTCTAGAATCTAGATACCTATGTCTCCACATAAATTCAAATCAAAGATTTAAAAATGTTTGAATAAGACCAAAACAATTAGTATTTTTTAAATTAAAAAAATATTAAAAGCAACTATTTTACCTACTACGATTTCTCTGTGCAAGCGCATGTGTTCACATGCACATGCACATGCACGTGTACACCAATTGGAAATCGTTCTTAATAATAATTTTTCACAATTTAGTGCAAATAATAATATGTATATGTACGAATAAAATAAAATAAAATTGTATGTTCATAGTTTTATCTCTTTTATATATTTGAATATTTTTTTAAATGATATATTTTGTTTCTAAGTTGTGAATAATTTTATTTTAGTATTATTTTTCTTTAAGATTTGGATTTGACTTTTCATTTTTATTGTTTTATTATTTTAGTTGAAGTTTGTAAGTATGAAATTGATTCAAAATTATTTTGTGGACATTATAAATATGAGAATTCACGATAATAAAGAAAATAAACAATGAATATCAAATAAAATTTTAAAAATAGTGTAAACTTTTAATTAAACATATTTTTTTAGAAGAAGATTTGTTTATGTTTGAGTGCATTTTCTTTGGAGAAGAAGAACGTTTGTTTGTGCTTATGAATGTATGTGCTCAAATGATCGCGCAAGATCTTTGCAATGTATACTAATAATTGATTGATGATTTGATGATAAACATGAATAATCAAGTTTTTTAGAGATTGATATCCTTAAATTTGTAAGAGAGATAGATTTATACGTTTTGGAATGAGGAAAGTTGTAATTAATTCACTTGATTTAGAAACTTGAGTTTGTTTTATTTTTATTTAAAATTGATTTGATTTCATCTTTAAATTGTTCAGATGACTTTCACTTTATTTTCTTTGTTTATTTTAGTAGTGTGCATGAATACATCAAGGGATTACAACTTGAATAACTTAATGAATGGAAGAGATTATCTTTTGACAATGATTTAATTATAAAATGATGAGAGGATCATTAATTAATTGTGTGCATGTGGAGTTAACAGTTGATTAATTATTTAATAATGAGTATTACTTAATTATGAAGCGATGTTTAGTGAAAATTATCTAAGACAAGTTAGGGCGAAAAAAATCTACGTGTCTACATTTTTTCTCTTTAAAAGGACACTACAACTAAAATAAGTATATGCTTTTCAAAGAAAGTAAAAGAAGAAGATGAAGAATAGATGCAAGGGGATACTCAATGCATCATGATGGTTAGGGTGATTACCCCTTAAGAATGGATGCAAGGATCAAAAGTACACATGGGTGATTGAAATGAGAAGAGTAGTACATTATGAATTTGGGAAAGAATGGATAAGTAATTTTTAGAAATGTGTATAAGGAAGAAGATGTATGTGAGTGTTAATAATGTGTGATGGATGTTACAAACCTTGCATAAAATTTAAAATATTTAAGCAACTTAATTTATTATAGCATATAATAGAACGCACCATGATATAGAAAAAATGTGATGTCATTGTTGTGATAGTTCATAAGACTAACATCCAAGTAGGTGTATGCCAAGATGTACGATGATGAAATTGCAATGAAATTCCCCAAGGATTAAGAAGTATGCAAACACAATAATAAACAAACAAGAAAACAAACAAACATGCACAAGTGAAAAAAGATTTTGCTCCTAATCAAGCTAAAAACTAATGATCAATTGATGATGATGATAGCATTCTTCATTTGGGAATGGCATATCTTAAGAATGATGTAAGGATATATCTCAATGGTGATGATAGAATTCTTGATTTGGGAATGGTATATCTTAAGAAGAATGTAAGGATATATCTCAATGATGATGTTGAAATAATTGAGGATTGGAAATTAGTAATACTAAGGAAAAAACTAATGGATTCTTTCTATTTGGACGTGTTTGGATTGCACTACTATGAAAGTTGGGATGGATTGTTAAGAGTTGCAACAATTACTTGTAACCAAAAATAAGTGAAAACTAAGTATAGTGACAAGGATGAGGGGCATACTAAATGAAATATTTGAAAGAATGTAGGTAGTGGATGGAATGGATGTAGGATTTAGGATGAAGTGGATGAAGATGGATGTAATGGTAGCATAGTTGAGGATGGATTCATGGAGGGATTTAGGATGTGATCTCCAAGGACTACATCACATATGAATACATGCCCCATTCTATAGGTTTCATTCATGATGCTATGTTAAAATGCTTGTTGGCATCAAGTTATAGTTGAATTGCTTGTTGCAAAACTCATTTCATAACCTATGATAGTATATTGGAATATAAATTGTGATACTCTTATGGAGTAGTTGCTAAAAATTTAACATATCAAGATGTTTCCAAAACATGCTTCAACACTTTACTCCTATCATTGTCAAAATAAAAAAAAGGGTGACAAAGGATACAAATGATGGGATGTATAGGTATTGATAGAATGAATATAAATGATGGAATGGATATGCATGATGGAATTACCACTAAGTTAAATTTATACACATATACAACTAATATACACATGGTATTGAGAACACAACTACAAAATAGTTTGCAATCAAGCAACATTGAGGAGGTAAAATATAAAACTTATATACTACTAAAGTACAAGAGTAGACCTCTATGTAGCAAATGTAAGATTTGATGAAAAACAAATCCATTAAGCCCAAGAAACCTGCATGCAAAAACCTGTCACAAGGAAGAAATCTATAGGGGAAACAGGCTCAGGGGTTTACTTTGACATTGCATGGGGCAGAGACATCAGGAGGTTGTAGGACGCAGGAGATAGAATACTGCTGAGGACTCAGACAGGAAGGAAGAGCAGCACTAGGGTGGGAGGTGGCAGAAGTATTAAATAGCTAATATATTATAAAAGTGGGGGTCTTAAGAGGAGAAGTAAAATTGAGTGAGTACCAAGCTCTTTTATAAGATGAAACTACAAATGCAATATAACAACCAAAAAGAAAAAGGAACCTAATGCAAGAAAAGCTGTAGATCCCAAACAACGCGTCGGTACCAAATACAACTCAAAAATCTCTATAAAAAGCGAGTAAAGAAAAGCGCGATTAGGAAAAAACTCACTCTCAAAAGGCAAAGAAACATGCTAAAAGAAAAACATGAAGGAAGGCCTCATTGAGATCCCCCAAGGACAACTTCCTTCACCCCAACCATGGAGCACAATTGAAGATAGCGCAGAGATGCCAAAGGTTTAGTGAAGATTTCTGCAACCTGCTCCTCTGTAGGAATGTACTCCAAGATGAGAGAACCATCACAGATCAAAGCGAAATGCGATAGAGATTAAAGTGGATTTCAATAATGCTTGGTCGGTGATGCTCAACGGGTTACAAGAAAATGTAGATAACACTGATTATCCCCGCAAAGAATAGTGGGACTATCGGAAGTAACTTTCATCATTATTTGAAATATACATAAACCTCGGCTATCTTTGTTGCCGCGATTTTCGACCTACGTAGATGATAATGCAATACCAGACTGCTTCTTGTAAGATCATGTGATAGGACCAGAACCAAGGCAAAAAAAAAAAGCCAGAAGTAGACTTCCGATCATTGACATCACCAGCCCAATCGGAGTCAGTGAAGCCAATGATGTGAGGGGATCCTGAAGTGTAGTGAATTCCATAATGAGTGGTGCCCCGAATGTACCTCAAAATACGTTTGGCTGCTTGCCAATGGCTCTCATGAGGATCATGGGAAAACTGAGAGACAAGGCCAACCGCAAAGGAAAGATCAGGATGAGAATGTGTCAGGTACAACAAACTGCCAACCAACTTCCTGCATAAAGTGGGATCCACTGAATGAGTAGAACAAGTGGAAGAAAAAAAAACACCTGACTGAAATGGAGTGGGGGCAGACTTGCAATCAAGCATGCCAAATTGCTGAAGCATATCAAGAGCATACTTCTCATGAAATATGGAAATCCCATCTGAAGACTGAATAACCTGAAGACCCAGAAAGAAGTGTAAGAGACCAAGATCTGTCATCTCAAATTGCACCATCAAAGCTCTCTAAACACTCTAAATCATGGAGGATGATCTACAAAGATAGAGATCATCTACATATAGCACAAGAATCCAAAAGATCACCCTCCACGACGACTAGATATATATGTGTGATCGAATGGCGGTGTCAGTGAGGAGGAGAAAGCAAGAAGAGTCCATCTTCTCGCACCAGCCGAGGGCTTGTTTGTGAGACCATATATAATGAGCATTCGGTTTGCAAACCAGAAGTGTCACGCACAAATCGGGCTGCTCCCACGATCTCCTCGTATGGGTCTCCATGCAGAAGGCGCTCTTTGCATCCATCTGGCTCTGTCCGTCCACGTGGCGCAAGTGAAAGTACAAAGGCATTAGAGTTCATCTTGGCAGCGAGAGCAAAGGTCTGGAGTAGTCGGTGCCTCTACGAGAAAACCCCTTAGCAAAGGCGTGCCCATATGCTTATCAATGGAGACATCTACAGCGCGCGTGCGAGGTACACCCGCGCCGCGAACCAGCACAGCCTGCCAGGAAGAGGACGAAGATCCCAAGTATGATTCTTCATCGAAGAATACTCCTCATCATGGCCCTTATCCCACTCAGGTGACTGTCACCTCCCGAGGATCATCTAAAATGGCATGACTCAAAAGACTGGGGCAGATGTGACGCAATTGCAGCAGGAAGTATGAAAAGGATCTCTACCAAAGAGCAGGCATCAGCGGTGACAGTCCACATAGGCAAAGGCGAAGCAACTGGTGGTGGTGGAGATGGTGGATCATCATCTACATCATCCTCAAGAGATAAGTAATCCTCAAGAGATGAAGAGGGAGGAGTAGGCAATGAGGGAGAAGCTGGTGATGGAGAATCCATCTGAGGATAGTGCTCATCAAACTGGACATCCCGCCGAAACAAGACCTCTCTGGAATCAGGATCAAACAACCTGTACTCCTTAACATCCTCATAGTAGCCAACAAATATGAGTGGTCGGCTCTTCCTCTCCATGGCTTTCTGCTGAGCATCAGGAATAAATGCCCAAGCCTCACTACCAAAAACTCGAAATGTAGAAACATCAGGCTTGACATGGGTCCAAGCCTCCTCAGGAGTCATATGTCGCAATGCCTTATGAGGCATCTGATTCTGAATATAATTGGCACAATTGATTGCCTCAGCCCAAAATGAAGAACTCATAGCTCGAGACTGTATCATACAATTTTCCATCTCCCGTAAGGTTTTGTTCTTTCTCTCAGCGACACCATTCTGCTGAGGGATGTAAGGGACTGTAAACTGATGCTGTAAACCATGCTCAGTGCAAAAATCTGTAAAAGCCTGATTAACATATTCCCCTCCATTATCTGTGCGTATCCTCCTGATAGAAAGTCCAGATTGCTTCTCCACAAATGTCTTAAAAGTCTTGAATGAGTCAAAGACATTAGACTTGTACTTAAGAAAGTACACCCATGTACGTCTAGAGAAGTCATCAATAAAAGTGAGCACGCAGCGGGCCCCTGAAAAGGAAGGAGTCAGAAAGGACATAAGATCACTATGTACCAACTCTAGGGGTGCCCTAGCACAAGTGGCTCAACCCTTAGGAAAAGGATCTCGATGATGTTTTCCAAGGACACAACCTCGAAATACACCATCAGTACAAGAAATCTATGGGAGCCCAATCACAAGTGCTTGAGTACTCATCTGTTGTAGATATCTGTAATTGGCATGGCCAAAATGCTCATGCCAAAGCCTGCTCACTGAATCTACATGTGCTATAAGAGAGGAACCAACAGTTTCTAAACTCTCAAAGCCATCAAATCTGTATAAGCGTGATGCAGAATCCACACTCCCAGTAGCCATAACCAAGTCAGGATCATGAAGGTCTCGAATAACCACATCATGTGGTGAGAACTCAACTGTCTTACCAGAGCCAGAGTGGAAAATCTGATAAACATATAGAAGGTTTGTCAAAATGTCAGGAACCAGAAGCACATCCTGAAGACAACCACCATCCAATGAAACAGTACCTGAACCCTGAACTGAAAGTTGTGCTGAGTCACCAACTTCAATATGTCTAGTGCCTGTAGGGGCAAGAGCAGTGACCAAATCCTCTATGTGTGTCATATGGTGAGAGGCACCAAAATCTAGAATCCAAGTGGATTCTGAGGACAATGCTCGTGCAGAAAGAACATGACCTTTCCCTATGGGCTATGAAGGAGGCTGAGGTGCACTGATATTATGTTGTTGCATGGCTTCCTCTAAAGCCTCTAAACATTTCCAACACTTGGAAACTGGATGTCCTTCCTTGCCACAAAAACTACAAGGATCACTAGATTTCTTCTTAGTCTTGGAGGAAGACTCACCAAATTGCGAAGATTTCTATTTGGGCTGTGGTTTTGAATCAAACTTAGGTGGTGGCTTGGAGGGATTCTCACTAGCCCTTAAATCTTTCTTAGGCTTTGATTTATGCTTCTATTTTCCCTTGGAGGACTGGGCTACCAACGCTTGGTTCTGTGAACCTGAAAGTGAATCCATCTGCTTGAGCTTAGCTTGCTCACGAGTCAGACGATCACAAAAGACCTCAAAAGTAGGCATGACATGTCGAGCACCCAAGGCATCCATGGTGGAATGGAAGGTCGAAGAGAAGATCTGAAATGGACCTCGAAGCTTGGAGAGGATTAGGAAGATGCACTCTGTATCAGTCTTAACCTTTCCACAACCCTGCAAGATAGATCTTTGTTGTTTGAACTTCATCAGGAAGTCCTCAATGGAGGGAAACGAATTAGGTACTAAGGAAGTCAACTCGACCTCAAGCTGCAATGCTCTGAACTCATTGACAGTGCCAAAAAGTCCATCAAACTTGGTCCAAATGGCTCAAGGAGTGAGACACCCATCAATATGAAACAGGAGACTGTCAGAAATGTGCAAAGCCATCAATCCCATAGCCTGATCCATATTGTTCTTGTGTTGCATAACCTCAAAGGCGCGAGTCAATTGAGGTTGAACCTCATCCAAATAGGACCATAACCCTCGAGACTAGAGAAGAGTCATCATGCGACCCTTCCAAGTGTGTTAATTATGCGGTGTGAGAGATTCAGTAGATTTATCAGCCATCCTGTGAATTGTGCCTCAACTGCTCTGAATTTTTTATTATTATTTAGTGGTCTTTCAGAACTAGACAGAAGATGCAGAAGGGGTTTGTTTGTTTGTTTGTTTTGGTGTTTATAGATTTTGGTTTTCTGATGTAAATGACAGAAAGCAAGAAAAAACACCCCCCACAATGCAAAAATCCAATCCCCAGTACAAACTGAAAGCCAGAAAACAATAGAAAGCAGTAGATGATTGAGACAAATCTTTGTGTACCTGAAGAATTTACTGATGAAATAGACTCAGATCTGATAGCAATCATCGGTAAAATACTTTCAAGTCAAAGTACGACACCCGCGGGGGTTTGAAGTTCTGCCTTTTCAGATCTGCCAACGCAAACATCGCTCATGCACCGTTCAGAGGAATAAGGTGCAAGTCTGGTAAACGATACTAGGAAGGACACCACTGTGAACAACACAGAGAAGGACACACCAAAAAAATGCCTTTTCACATGCATGCGCTTGTAAAAAACCCTATTTTTTTTTTCTTTTTTTGAAAAAAAGAAACAAAAAATATCGTTGGGCAAGGAATACCAGATCTGAAAACTACACCTAGAACCTCTCAAATTAGCCAAAGAATCCCAAATTTATTTTGTCAAACCCTTGCTCCCTTTTTTCTTCAAACATGAACAAGCTACAACAGATCTAGCTCTGATACCATGTAAGATTTGATGAAAAACAAATCTATTAAGCCCAAGAAACTTGCATGCAAAAACCTGTCACAAGGAAGAAATATGCAGGAAACAAAACAATGGTTTTGCTCTGACAATATGCAAGAATGTATTATTAGACTGAAAAAAGAACATCAAGAAGTTAATACAATACAAGGGATCAATCCTTATAAAAGGAGATCAAAACGGAAAGGCAAACCTAACCCTAATGTGAGTGCATTTAATAATTAATATTAATTATTAAATGACTAATATATGTGCATAAAGTGAAGTCTTAAGAGGAGAGTAAAGTTAATTAATTACTTTACTCTAACAACAAATAGAGGATGATATAGAAGAATAAAATAATGTGGAAGAGCAAAAACGTGAAAATATTATCATAGAAGATGATTCTTCTTAAGAGGAAGAAATTCATTTTGTAGAAGACACTCAAATAAAGACTCCCTCTACTAAGATCTCATCCTTCACAAGGATTATTACAATCATAGATACCTTCTCATACACTTGGTTCTCTAATAAAGATCTGTACTCCATATTGTGACAAATAATAAGCTAATACCACTAATCTAGATCTAGTAGTGTGGTTAAAGATCACCATTAAAAAGAGAAAAATATAGTACATGCCTATGAAGCATGAATTCCCAATCATGGTTGTTATGTATAAGGTATATATAAAATATAAATGAGGAGCTCAAAAAATATCAACCATCACTACAAATTCCCAATGAGTGAGAACTATAGAGATATTCATCCCATTGTCTCACAATGAAGAAAGGCATATGCAACTAAGAGGATACTAAATCTAGAAGATATATCCTTGGAATTAAATGAGGGAAGGAGAAAAAATAAATACAAGTTTGAGTATCCACCATCTTGAGATGCATGAGCAGACATATGAAAACTAAAGATGAGATTAAGGCTCAATTTGGTGAGTTGTCAACTTATGTGGAATATATCATGGGCCCTTTAGATTCAATGACACCCACTCCTACAATCTTGGTAGAATTTCACAAGGGCTTATAGATTAGAGGAGAGATGGTAGTATTAGTTCAATTCATTAGGGCATAAAGGGGAACCTTATGATCCCAAGGAAAGAAACCATTTGAAAGGGTGTTCAAGTGATACCATGAAATTAGCAATGAATCAATGTTATGATAGAGTTCAAAGAAAATATAGTTGATGAGTTGATCTCTTTTGATGAAAATCTACCCTTACATAGAAGATGATTCAAATCTTATTATTATCCTTGGTCAAGAATGATATTATCTAAATTTAGCACCCATAAATAAACTTTGAATGGTTAAAGACGTAAAAAATGAGAACAATTTTTTTGCAAGAATACAAGAAAAAGATTTTTAGTTGAAGAAAGGTAGGGGAAGTAACTAAAAGTTAAATTTAGAATTTTATAGAGGATATTACTTAAAAATCATGGGAAATATCTAAACAAATCAACCCCTAGAATAGTTGCTAAAGAATTTTCTTGTCCACTAAATAATAATTTAATTGAGGAGATCATTAATAATTAATGAGAGTAAAAGGATATTTCAACCAATTCAAAGCATTTCTAGTAAATCTAAAGAAAATTATGAAAAACCTCTTATAAAAAAAGGTGCATTTATATTATCCTTGTGCTTTGAGTTTAAATGTTGTAAAGGAGACCCTCAAAAAAATTGCAAGTATATCTACATGCAAGTATATATATAATAGGGTGGAGGAAATGAAGAAAAATTAGGCAAATACAAAACAACATAAACCCTTCTGATGGAAACATATCTATCAAATTATTGATTAAAAGTAATATATTAATTATTTAATAGTGGTCCATTGCAATAAATATTTTTTTCTCAAAGATGAGTGATTATGCTTTTTTTGGGAACATTAATTTAAATATGGAACTAAAATTAAATAAGTTTTGGGACATGTTGGTTCCCAAAATTGCAGATTGCAAACCCTAAGAGTATGCCAAGTTCTATGATTGGGTTTAGCAATGTTTTGGCCAACGAACGAAATTAGACAATATGGTTAGACTTCCTCGCTCTTCAGGCTTTGCTATGCCTAGGCGGGTTTATGTTGATCACCAATGAATACAAACTTCCCAAAAAGAAAATGGTGATGATTGAGCAGATTTAAAACTTGTGTGATCAATTTTTTCAATTAAATCATCCACAATTCCTTTAATAATACTATCCTCGTGTGATCACAACTTCAATTAAATGTTTTTTTAGTCTATTTCAATATGGCATGAGGGTTATGAAATAGATGATTCAAATGAGAAACTAACTTCTACTCCTACTCCTAATGCAAAAAATGAAAATGCATAAATGAGGTTTTGTGAAATGTTGTTTTGTAATGAATATGATTAGTGCCTTTTATCTATTGGGAAATGGAGTCAAGATGTGAATGATATGTGTCCTCCCCTTTGGCTAAACTCAAATTTGTTTGGAACTTTTAGATTTTTATACCTTGTATAAACGTGCAAGATTGTATAGTTATCAGGCTCTTCTTATTGATCCCAATGATACTCCCTAGGTTACCGTGATTACTTAAAATAATTTAATCCTTCCTTGAAGGAACCAATTAAATTAACCACACAACAATGAAAAGCGTGCCTTGATAAATCAAATATATCCTTGATACAGTGATTTAATAACAAGGAAAGACCAAACTGGAGACAACAAGATAACATTTATCAATTAATCTCAACAAACAATTGAAGAACAAAGTTTTCAGCTACCAGATTATAATTTCTTGTCCATTAATTTTGCTTCAAATGATATTGCAATGTGAATTAGAAGTCTTCTTGCATTTCAAAATGATATTTTGCTAATTCCTTCTCCTTTTATAAGCCCCTTTTTATCTATATACCTATCTATATTTTTTGTTTTGGCCTTGGTTTCCTTCTTATACAAAATGAAGGAAGAACACAAGCTTCAGAACGTTACAAGGAGACACAATTATTTGTTAATGTTAAAACATAATTAAAATTTTAGAAAACATAAAAAATTTGACATCCTCATCTTCATGGATTTGATGAGGTTTTTTGTCCTTATGTTGCCCGTGCAATGAATATGTTTACATGGGAGGGATGTTCAACATACTTCTCACTGGTCCAAGTATCAGTGCCAACAATCAGATCCTTCATAGTGAACTCTAGAGAAGACATCCCATCTAACTACAAGTGTGTGTTGTCTACCACCATTAATTCATCATTCACTATGTTGAGTGTAGTACCCCTCCATTTTGCTTATGTTTTTTGTTAGCATGTTTTCACTTTGATAGACCCTGGTACTTTTTTTGATGTATTGGTCACTGACATTAGAGTGATGGTGGATTTATTTTGTGATGTGATGATATATTGTATGGTGGTAATTATTTATGTCATGCTTTATGTTAGCATAGATTTTTACTTCAGATGTTACTGCTATCTATATGTTTATGGTAGATTAATTGTTATTTATTTTGTCAGTTTGATGTGATGTGTATTGGTGTGGAGAACGGAGTTGCATCACTCGCTTGCAAGTGCCCTGTGATTTCCGTGATTTTCTCCTCACGGTGTGTTTGAATCATGGATTTTATATATATGTATGTTATTTGTCTGATTGGAGGATTGCAGGTACATGACACCGACTCCACCTGGTTTCACAGGTCTGAGCGTGTCTAGACTCAACGGTTATGTTGATTGGGAGGTAGTAACGAGGTTTTTCCTAGTCTAGTCTCAAACCCAATCACAGTATGTCGCCAGTTTAGGTTTAGTATTTTTGGTTGTTTCGTTTGTGTCAGTTTGGATTATTTGTTATGAAAGGTTAATTTTGTGAATTTAATGAATTTAATGGTAGATTGATGTTCTTTTTAATTTAATGCTTATTTTAATGAATTTTAGATATTTTAGATAAAAGTTTTATATTCTATTTAATAAATTAAATTAGTTTATTTGGTTAAATAATTTAATCATTGTGATTAAAGTTATTTTATTAAATTAATTAATTAATTAATTAAAGTTACTTTTATTTGAGGAAATAGTTTAAATATTCTTTAAATGTTTTAAGGGAAATGGAATTTTAAATATGAAATAAAATAAAAAGGAAATTTGATTTTTGAATTTTTAATTCTTTAAAATGAATTGAATTCTTGATAATTGAGGAAATAAAAG
>VDFB02330806.1:0-21262 GCA_007258455.2 Sequoia sempervirens
TCCTCCAATTGAGCTTTTAGCTCATATAACTCCATTGTGTTCATCCTATAGGGGGATTTAGACTGAGGTTCTGCACCTAGTATCAAATCAATTAAAAAATAAAATACACACTTAGGCGGTAGCTCAATTAGCTCCTCAAGGAAAACATACTCAAATTCTTTTAGAATGGGATGATCATTAACTGATGATTTTGTCTCATCAAGGTCCTTGACCTTTATTTCATAAATAGTGCATCCCCTTTGGCTTGCCTTCTTTAATTGCATGGCTGAAACTTGCCTAAGTTCTAGAGGCCTTTTTACACCACTAATCTCTACATGTTTACCTTGATCATCAAGACACCTTATTGTTTTATCTTCACAATCCAAAAGGGCCTTATGTTCAGAAAGCCAATTTATCCCTAAAATCACATCATAAGATCCCAATGGTGCTACATACAAATTAACTTGCGTTTTGAGTCTAAGGAGTTCAAGTTCACTACAAAATAGGCATTGCTCTACCTTCCTCTCTACCCGGTTCCCATACTAAACTTTCCATGAATTTTCCATATAGCCTAGTCTAACTGATAATTTAGATATAACACGAGGATCCAAAAAACTATTAGTGGCACCAGTATTAATCAAAATAGAAACAAAAGTTACAAAAAGTTTACCCAATAGCTAGATAGGAGTGGATTGATAATCTGCTTGGCGATTATCAACCGCCGCATGAATATGATGTTGATTCCTATTGTTCTGTCTATTAACCCTCTAAGGGAAAACACTGGCATAATGCTCACCACCACAAGTGTAACAACCCCCATGAGGTGCCTTAGGCCTGTCAGAAAAATCTCTCTTGTTATTGTCATTCTTCTTATTGAAGTTAGCCCTCTTATTGTTATTCTGATTCCCATCATTACGGTTCTGAGGACTACCACCCCTTTTCAAATTTCTGATATGCCTATTATTATTTCCCTGGTTGCCTTGATTGCTCTAATTCCTTGATTTCCCTAGTTATTGTTACCTTGGCGATTTCCTTGGAACTTCCTATTGCCATACTTGGCTTCCTTGCTTTTCTTATAGTTTGCAACCTGTTGCATTTTATGTTCCTATAAAAGTGCCAATTCAAAGGCTTCATCCATGGTAGCTGGTCTATGCATATCCACCTCATTTCCAATTTGAGGCCTAAGCCCCAGAATGAATTTCTGAATACAAAACCTCTCATCATGCTGGTACTGAGGTACGTACTTAAGTAATTGAGAGAATTTCTCCCAATACTGTATCACTATCATTCCTCCCTAAATGAGCACCTGGAATTCTCTCATTTTCTTATCAAAATAAGATTGTGGACGCCACCTCTTCTTGAAAATATACAAAAATTGTTCCCATGTTATCTTTCCAGGAAAAGATTGTTTATCATCCCTTTCATTCTTCCACCATGTAGCAGCTTCACTTGTAAGCTGGTAGGATCCCCATTCTTCCTTAGTTTCCTCGGATAGGTTACGAAGAGAAAAGTACCTTTCCATTTCAATAATCTAGGCTTTTTCCCCATCACCAAATGATTTACCATCAAAATTGGTGGCACCACCTTCTTGAGGTCCTTACCCAGTTCCTCAGCTACCTTAGTTAGCTTACTTTGATTCTTTTCAGCTTTAGGGTTTTCTCCGTTTGGTTCATTCCTGATATTTTCACTCTCACCAGGTTCAGACCTTGTTGGTCCAGTTTGTATTGCCTGCTCAAGGTTATCAATCCTAGACTCTTGCTTACTTAGTATGGCCAAAATTTGATCCAACTTATCATTGGGATCACCACGAGATCCTTCTCTCTGTTCCCTCTGATAATACCTACCGTCCATCAGGGTTACCCTGGCAAAACATAACATCAAGCATAATTAGGCATAGGTCCTAGAGTTGAACCTTGTTGCTCTGATACCAAAATGTAACGCTCGATTATTGATGTTCATTTAGCCATAAAATTTACCAAACTTAATACACTCCAAGTATGATAAAAACAAAAGATGCATATATCATGATCTTTCCATAAATGCTAAAAGGAAAATTCAGAATAAATTCTCATTCCATGTATGCAGAAATAAATTTAATTATCAATAAGGATCATTGCATTGTTACATATATGATTTCCATTTGCATATCATTGAATGTCCATAAATTCACTCAAGTTTTCAATTACATTACTAAAATTCAATCAGTACATCTATTTCAATGTTACATCAAATCTTCCTTTCCAATACATCTATTTCAATGTTGCAACACTAAATTACAAATAAAATTGCATTTACAAGTGGGCTTAACAAGCCATTCCAAATAATACATGAATACATTTATAACATTTAAATCTCTGAACCTCAACCGCCGTGACACCACTAGTCTTCTTGCAAGTTGGGGCCTAGAGTGTGATTAAGGCACCTTTTTCCGCCCAACCACAAAGTGCAACACTTCCCCGGGTTTCTTCCTAACTCGAAGAAATCCCCGGACCTGCACAAGGAGCCTAGCAACTTGAAACAACAACACAGGAGGGAACTCTCGATGCAAGCCTGATGCCTATATGCTTTCCTAACATGAGAATCACATATTTCTTGCAAATAGGAGGTGGAAAATACCTATATCCATCTAGTTCTAGGCTTTTAATTCCATCTATTTCAATGGTGCAAGTGCTTGGACAAGCATAATTAAAATAAAAGATAGTTTTAGAAAAGGTAAAACTACCGCCTTTGGCTTCCACCTTCGACATCCTGTCCCAGAAGTTTCTCAAAATACAGTAAATAATGCATTTCCATCTAAGTTCACTTTCAATTTTACACATTTCTAATTTCAAAGAAATTTCATCATTTTTCCAATGTTTGCATAAAGATTATCAAAATAGCTTCATGCATGCAATCAGTAAATAAAGTTTTCTTGTACGATTTCAAGTGAGTTACAATGCAAAATAAAATCAGCTCCAATTCTATTTTTAAATTAATTTTGATATCCACAAATAATTATGCTAGTTTTCAGCCAAAAGAAAAATACTCTTTTCATAAATCTCACTAATTTTGATTGTGTTATAAATATCCTACATTTGCTAATTTTTTTTCAAATTCAGCTATAACCATAGTCTTATGAGTGTTCACTAAGTTCGGGTATGATATATGATGGTTTTCATAATGCACCGACATTCAGAAATATAGTCAATTTGAGAAAAAAAGATGAACAAAGTAGATAACCAGATTTGTATACAAAACAAGTTGGCTACTAAAATATAGAGTTATTTGTATGAATTTATTCTACGTTTTCTGAGTTTCAATTTGAAATGTGAGAATTTATCATATAGATTTGTTTATACATCTGCTATGTTTGTATGTATTTATATACGAATATAATGTCTACATGTATAAAAACAGGTTTAAAAGGCTTATAATGGATTACTTGGGCATAATCTTGTGTTTTCTATATATTACCAATGCCATAAGTTAATGTTTGCTATAAGAATACAGTGAAATTCTATACTAGGTATAAGTATTTACATAATTATATATATATATATATATACACACACACTTGTGCGTGTATATATATATAAATATACTTTTATGTGAATATGTGTTTATTCATATGGATTTCCTATGCAATTCCATAGTCCAAGAGCATTATTGTTGTGGCAGAAAATAGAGTTTACCAAGCAAAAATTAGTTTGCATGCAAGTATGCAAGTATATATATATACATCTACACATTTATGGTTGTGAATATATGTATATATATATATTAATTAAAAATGTATATACAACATTGAATTACTGTGACAGTGTTTCCAACACAGTAATTACATTTCATGCTTTGTAGTGAAGAGACGTAGACAACAATTTGAAAGTTCATAGTTTAGAAAAGAAAAAATAGATATATAAGATCCATTGACTTGTAGTTCATAGGGAGGGTTGGGGTCGATGCCTTCCCATAGGGGAGGGCGTAGGCTGTGAGGAGGCAGCGCCTCCTCCACAGGCTTTGGCCTATGGAGGGTGCTGCCCTCTCATAGCACCGCCCATCCTCTATGGGCGGCTGGGGTGTAGAATCCCCCAACAAATAAATTCGGTATTAAAAGAAAATCGATGCCCAGTTTAAATTCAAACGATTTTTGTGAAATTCAAAATTGATACAAGATATATATATATATATGCACAATAATATATGTGTATATAAATAAATAAATAAATATATATATTATTGTGCACATATATATTTGTATATATATAATTACAGAATCACAGTTTATGATTGAAAAGCAACTCAAGAACCACAGTAAATAAAGAAGAAAAAGATAACCAATTCTGAAAGAAGTATAATTGTGCAAATACTTTCAATGCACTCATAGGAATGAGATATATTTTCTCAGATTTTGTCAGCTTTTGTATACATTTCAAACACTTTGCATTCAATTTCTTCAGAAGTATTTGCATATTTCAACAAGAAATGTGGGTAAGGAGTAGAGAACTTGAAAATTACGCTTCCAGCTAGGATTGGAGATGCTCTTTAGCCAACTTCTTCTTTTGTCTCTTTCAATCTAGTTTCTCAGAGATAGCCTCTTCTTCTTCCTTCTCTCCAATTGCTTTTCCAGCTCTCTATCTTTCCACTATTTACCCAAGATTAATTTTGAACATACTATCCTAAAAGATTCAACATTTGCTTGATAGCCATTAGAGAAAAATTGCAGAGCTTGTTTTCAAGATTATTTTCAAGAACTGTTACCTTCTCGGGAACTCACTTCCCTTTTAAAATTGCTTTCCATTTCTAATTTTTCTACCCTAATCTTGAAATGTATTTTAAAATTAATAATAATTTTCAATTTAATTGCATGTAAATCCCATTTCGAAAATATTTACTCAACAATAAAAATAAATATCTTATAACTTAATGATTAACTAATTAATTCAAAGTTTAACACAAAATAAAAGAAGAGTACCATGCATAATCATTTAAATCAAGAATCCATAATTAACTTTTAGTTAAAGCTTAATCCTTTATTTTATCATGCTTTTATTTCATCTTTTATTTAATTTACTAATTATTATTTAATTTGCAAATAATTCAAAACAAACTCACATGAATTAGACATTCCTAAATGCAGTCTATATGAAAACTAAGTGTGTGTGTGTGATCAAGAGGTCTTCCTGCTTTGTCCTATCAAGAAGCTAATCACCTCTCCTTAATCACACCCTTGGTCTTCGACTTCCTGCAAATCAAGTGTACTTAGGCACACAACAATAATTGAATTAGTATCTTTTTAAAATATAAATAAAGCATTGCATTACATTAATTAAAATGCTTATACTCTATTTTGTTTCATTTCCAAACTAAAACGCGTTCAATAATTTTCAACTTTTCACAATTTAAATAAACACTTTCATTTATCTCCACACCAAAACACCATCGTATTAATTATTATTCTACCAGACACATCAAAACATATAATAAATCCACACAAACCCAAAAGTAACATGCATCAGGATTGAGATCTGACATCATCCATCATTGGTGTAGTATGCTACTTGACTATTGTCAATCTCGAGCATCATAGTATTGCTCCTTGACTACTTCCAATCTCGAGCATACATCTTATAGCAGAAGGGTTAGTTAGATGGTAACCATAAAAGTGAACTTACCAAAATAAATTCGCATTAAAGGATTAAGGTATGACCACAAAAATTTCCTACCCATATCAAGCTTAGGAGTAATCCATACCATGATCACAAGGTATGTTTTTTTCATGTATAATTTCAATAAATCAACATTCAATCAACATGAATTTGAAGTCATTCTAACATGCACTCACATGATAGATTATTGTCTTTCATACATAACAAGTAATAAATCATACAAGTCAATTTCATTCAAAATTACTAGATTCTAGTCATTGACCATAATCCCCTTATTCGGTTCCCATACTGAACCATCTAAGAAATAAAAAGTCTCTAACTCATCTAGATATCACCATAATTCTAAGATTTGTTCTGAACTCCCATGAAATGCAACTTTAACATAGTAGGTCCTCTAGGCCCAAGTGTTGAACCCAGAGCTCTGATACCATATGTAACAACATAACCTAACATGCAACGAGTACCCAATATATTGTTTCTCCTACCAACAAAAAATATTGCACAAGTGCACAATCACAATGACTAAACAAAATCTTCCATGGTTGTGTCCATAAGAATGAAAATTATTTTCATAATAAGGTAACATGAACTACTATGTTTTCATATGATCACTCCATCCTAGCAACTACCACATTCATAGTGTTAGGGCATGTTTAGAGAATTTATAAGCTGAGATAAGAATCATTTACCTCTAAACCAGTAACAAAGGAGAAGCTGGATTAAAAATGTGAAAAAAGGAAATTAATACATACCTCATTTTTCCTCCTTAATATTTTGAAAGTAAGTTGATAACATAAGCAACCAAATTACCTATAGCAGCCAAGTAATTTCAAACAAATCAAAGATATCTTATTGAAGATGAAAACACAAGTATCCAAATGAGAGTCATTTACTCATCTAAATAAATATGACACCAAATAAATCTCACATCATCATTCACATAATCAAATCTATACCATTTGTTGCATTATCTTGAAGTGGAAGGGAGAGAGAGCATCACTAGGATGATTTCTGCCTTGCCATGAAGCCATAGGCTTGCCTGTGCTAGCCTTGGAAGGGAGACCGATCCATCACATGTGAGAAAATTGTGCAACTATGGGGTAATTGACACCTGCAACGTATTATTGCCTCAAGCAAAATCTAAGCATATGTCCTACCCATGATGTGACACAACTAAATTCTAAAAGTCCTCTCCTATTTGAATTAACTACCTTGTCCAAGCATTTATTTATTCTTTGAACCCTTGGGTCTACCTTGGTAGACACTTGCACCTTTTCACATTTTATTAAATTTATTGCTTTTATGTGTCATTTAGTCAAGCATTAAGGCTTATTCCTTTTGTTACAATTTCAATCATATTTCCCTTTAACACAATGGATTAAGCCATCAAGATATGTTGAAGTAAAACTAAAATCCAACAAGGCTTACTGTTTATAACAATTAACCAATCAACAGTTTCCTTGTACAGATTTAGATTCAATTAACCCAACTTGCCTGAGAAAACCGATACTAAATATAGAATCTCATTGGTTAATAATGCATAATTTATCAAGGTACTCGCAAGGTTCATATGAACTTCAAGTTAGAATCATTACACTATAGGACCCATCACTGGAAAATTACCAACTTATAATGTAGTTCTTTAATCCTGCTATTAATTCATTTTAGTTACAAATCCAATCTTGGCAAGAGGAGCAAGCTATAGAACACATTTTGGCTCAAACATAGCATAGGATCTCAAAATATATGCTTAATATCATTCAGAATAAAGATAAACATGTATAGTCTATTGTCACAGTGCTACAAATTAGCAGCAAAAGGATGATGATGTACCTTCCCATGGCTATTGTACACTACTACAATAACCATGTGGAGGTACCTTCACCATTAAACTAAGTAATCGTTGAGTTATCAGAATTCTATGCCCAGTACTTGGTTCATTGACAATAGTGTTCCTTTATCAAAATTTGTTTAGTGGTCCTTATACTTTCCAAGAAATTATAGACCTAGGGTTTGGTTCAACCCAATGCTTCTCTATTAAGAAAGTTCTAAGTCTGCTTTCACACAAATTGTAGCATTTAAATCAATCATTTCCAAATTCTGAGTAGCTATAGGCTTAGGCCATTTTTTCATAATAAAAACCACTAATAAATTTTAAAATTGTACATTCAATAGTGTGGGATTCACCAACATTCTTCCTACTTGATATTAAGAAGATAAACTTAACAGCTTTTGCATACTTGTGAACTAAAATTTGTAGGAGTCTTTACAAATGCCACCTATGTGCAGCCCCTTCCTTTCCTTCTATCTTTTTCTTCAAAACAGAAAATATGCCCTGGTATCTCACCTTCACTTGTTTATTACCTCCCCATTCTCTCTCCCTTGCTACGTGGAGATGGGGCCCCTTTACTAGCTACTAGGTGCAATTTATTTGTTTAAACCTTTCCTTTTGCTAACAACAAGCATATTCGTTGGCCTTGGAATGATATGTACGTTCTTAAAGGTACTCCTTTGTTTTTAAAACAATTTCTTTGTTTTATTTTCTTTCAGCCTTGGGTCCCACTACATATTCTCCCTGGGTCCCACCATAAATTCTCTTTCTTAAATAAGAATAAATATTTAAGATGCTCTTCTTTTACAAAAGAATCTACATATGATTTTATCATTTATTTTATGGTTATTTATATTTCTAAAAGTTTATTATTATTATATTTTTAAATTTTTAAATTATACACTATTCATTATAAATTAATCTAAATATAAATTAATTCCTTGTAGAATTTTGGTCAAAATAAACAAGACACCTTATTTACCCTTCCCAATGCAATATATAATATGAGGATTTCACTATGTGCTCGTGTGTGCTACTCTCACACTATTGCCTTCAGATGGCTAGACTCCCCTTCCCAGTGATACTCTCTCTCTTCGGCAAGAATGCAAACCTGTGCTGTGACATTCCAATAACAGGTTCAATATTAGTCCACTTCAAATAGTGAAAATCAAGCTTAACAATTTATCTATAATATTAACATCTCCATATAAAGCTCAATCATATAGCTATGTATGAACTTATAGAAATTCATTCATAACACCTTAATTAACCTCATTTGATGTATCATCAGAATGATTAGTTTTAAACAACTAACCGAAAAAACCATTTTTTAATCCATATAGGAGAACAAACAAGACAACAATATAGAATTTTAGGGCCACCTATTATGATAGTTAGGTTTCACATTCAGTTGAACATTCATTTCACATGACAATACAAAATTTAGGGCTGGATCACAATTAGGGTTGTGACATCCTTTCCCCCTAAGAATAGTCATGTCCCAGTGACTATGTGATTCAAAGGTGATCATTGCAATATCAAGTACTCAAAATCAACTCTCTATTTTACATTAGTAAAGGAGGAAGAAGGAAAATAAAATAACATTCATGATTCGCACCTTTGCTTATCATACCTTGTAATTTGATTAAGTTGCCTTGAATTTCCCATCAATGTACCTAACAGAGTCTTTAGGTCTAATCACCAATTGAACTTTTGCACTGGTGTTAGCTTACCACAAGGAGTAAATATCTCATGAAAATCTCAAGGAATGGATTAGTTTAACATTCAACATGTTTATATGTAGAAAACTTACACTAAGATTTCAATTTTTCTCACCTTTAAATCATACAATTGAAAATATCGTTAAGATTAATCATAACTTGTCATGGAAAATACTTGTACTCCTAGTTTAAGTTACTTATAATAACCTTAGATAATATTTCTCAATTACAACAAAAGATTAAAACACACATTAATATGATATACTCTTTCATTTTATGTAATGAAACTTTTAAAATTTTACATAAATTCAAATTTTGCAATCATCTTGTCTTATCTCTTTAAACATGGTGAGTTGTTATACAATTAGTGTATCATCTCAACCAATGTCCCCTTTTACAATTGTTTAGGCTATTAAGCATTTATCCTTCATAAGATGAGAACCTCACTATCTCATTCAAATTTCATGCAGTTTTGCACAAAAGCATAAGTTTGTATTTAACATACCTTCTCATATGTGACACTATAAATGTGTTCATCTATCATGCATGGATTCTCACGTGTGACCTAGAGAGTCATTAATTAAATTTATGTATCTTATCAATTATGTGACCTAGACAATATGTCCATCTCATCACTCATGCCTACTCGCATGGGACCTGAACGATATGTCCATCTCATCACGACATGTGTGAAATATTATGGTATCATGAAGTAACCGACACTTGCAACTTATTTAATGATTTCTAGCACAATATCTATGCAAATGTCCTTTAACTCATGGAGTGACTCAAGCTTTGGCCAAAGCATTTTAATCTCTATTTACACCCTCAGGATAACGTAGGAGCCACTTAGCACCTTTCCAACACATGCCCCATTTTATAAGAAATAATAGTTATGTTCATCTTATCTTACATACTTTCTTGAACTTGAACATATTGAGTAGTTTCATGACATTTATTATTCATAACCCAATCGTAGTTTCTCCTAGTTCACTATCAATTGTGATATCATACCAGGCATTTCATAAATAATAGAATCAACATTATAACCCTTTAACAAGTGTAACAAAGTGACCTTGTCACAAAATAGAAGTAATTAAATTCTGAACACACTAAATCCACAACATCATAAAAATATCATGGACATCACAAGTAGAAGCATCAACATTATCAACAAATGGCTTCCTCTAATGAACATGTGACAATCTTTGGTGAAGATGCCTCAACAAATGCATCTATAGAGGTGAAGTTTGGAGATTTATATGAAGATATTAAATTATGTGAGAAAAGAGACTAAAGAATGTGGACGTTGAAGGAGACTCAATGATTAAATAGTGCTATAAAATCAAAGAAACTCAAATATTGGAATTTAAAGGAATGCCTAGAAACAATTTGGTCAATTTTGGATAAATTTGAGGACTTCACAGTAACACATGTTTTTCATGAGGGCAAAAAAGTGGTTGGTCTCCCAACTAATGAAGAATTGGGAAAGAGAATCAAAGCATCCAATGTAAGTGAGGATTAGGGGGGGGGTTCGTGGGATATTAGAGATTGAGAGGACATTCATATCTATCCAGGTTGAAGTCACCTATCATGATAATGGCTATCCCATGAAAATTTGCAACAACAATAAGAAAAGTATCCAATCCCATAGATGATCTTCATACAAGGCTAAGCTTATTTAAAATGGTGGCAATATCTTCAAAGGAAGTAAAGATGGGGCATAGAGTTGTCATTGTAGGGAAACAATGCAAATATAAGGAGGACCTGCCTATGCAAATTGCATAATTATACAATATTTTGATACCATATATGGAAGGTGCAATTTTATCCACAATCAAAAGGAGCTTATTCAACAAAAACCATGTTCACGATCCTACAATCCTAGGAGAATTTTTTGTGACTTTCATTGACATTACAGGAGTGAATGCATGGGGAGTTGACAACCAACAGATATATCAAATCCTCTAAGCACAAGGAAGTATTTGCAATCATCTGTAACTACTTCCCTTGAGCTACCACTAAAAATATTGGGGGAGTCTTTAACAAGAATCTTTTAATGTGTAATAACTTGTTATGCAAATGTCTTGATTTCTTTTCAACAAGCTTGTTGAAATGCAATATGGAAGCTTTTCAAAAATTCATGAGTCCAAATCCAAACCTCTTGTTCTCAAATCAATCTGAAAGATTAGAGGAGCTAAAATCAAGAATGTTGTCCTTACTATATACAATAACTAAACAAGAGCAGAGTATTATATTTCCCTCACACATGAGGCTTGTAATATATTTTTTTTCCTAGAAAAGAATGGAAAGGGAGATGCCCCATGGCAACAAATTATGCATCAAGAAATTAAAATCCTCTATTGTAACCTTACCATTCATAAGAAAGGTCTAAATACTGACTTAAGAGGAAAATTATGGTAATTGATCTACAAGTGTGCCCACAACAATATAAGCCATCCCCAAATTCCATGAGTCCTAGTCAAGAGAGTGTGATAGAGAGGAAATGGAAAACAAGCTCAAATTGGATAACCTCACAAAATCATATTATTTATTAACAAATTTCCATACCAAGGGCTAAAATCAAAAAGCAAACCTGCACTTGTAAATAAATAGTTGAAAAGTAGAAAATCAAACTACCAAAGAAGACCAATTCAAATGTCTCACAAGTTTAAACAAAAGAGGCATCTGGTGTATACCAATCAGTAGTGTGCAAACATACACAAATACACAAGGGTCATAACATTTCATGATTTCCCAATTCCCAAAGGGAGTGACTTATCACATATATGTAGTGACTAGCCCAACATAAGTTGCATATACACAAAGCGAGTAGCTCCATTATACATCACATATAAGGTGACTAACGCATACACACCACATATACATAATGACTAATTAATATGCACATTATAAGTACAACCATAATTGGCTCATATGCATATCACAATACAATGGTGACAAGCTCATGTATACATCACATTACAACAATGGCTAGCTCAATCATACACCATAAATATCCAATGAGAAAATCTACACAATGCATCACATGTTTATATAAGGAATAATAAGTAAAGTGGAAATGAATGCAACCTATTGCATGTATCAACCCCACTACCTGATTCATAATCTCATAAGCTTCCCATGACAATAATCAAGCATCCCATACTAATCAATGTCATCACTAGAAAGGGCCACAACCCTAGGCCATTACACAATAATTAGGGAGGCATTAGTGTATAAACACATTCAATTACACATAAGTTCATATCTCTTCATGCTCCCTAGATGTTACCTATCTTTGATAATTTAAGATACCATATTCCACTTTAGGATAGGCCAAAACTATAATACGAGGTTGGTCCAACTGTCAGCTATCTATTCTTTATTAGAAGATCTCTTCTCTGCAATCCATTGGACAACCAAGCAACCATGGGCATCCATCATTGGTGTAGTATTCTCCTTGACTATTTTCAATCTCGAGCATCATAATATTGCTCCTTGACTACTGTCAATCTTGAGCATACATCTTATAGCATAAGGGTTAGTTAGATGGTAACCATAAAAGTGAACTTACCAAAATAAATTCACATTAAAGGATTAAGGTATGACCACAAAAATTTCCTACCCATATCAAGCTCATGAGTAAGCCATACCATGATCACAAGGTATGTTTTGTTCATGAATAATTTCAATGAATCAATATTCAATCAACATGAATTTGAAGTCATTCTAACATGCACTCACATCATAGGTTATTGTCTTTCATACATAACAAGTAATAAATCATACAAGTCAATTTCATTCAAAATTACTAGATTCTAGTCATTGACCATAATCCCCTTATTCAGTTCCCATACCTAACCATCTAAGAAATAACAAGTCTCTAACTCATCTAGATATCACCATAATTCTAATATTTGTTCCAAACTCTCAAGAAATGCAACTTATATGTAGTAGACTCTAGGCCCAAGTGCTGAACCCAAAGCTCTGATACCGTATGTAACAACATAACCTGACATGCAATGAGTACCCAACATATTGTTTCTCCTACAAACGAAAATTATTGCACAAGTGCACAATCACAATGACTAAACAAAAGCTTCCATGGTTGAGTCCATAAAAATGAAAATTATTTTCATAATAAGGTAACATGAACTACTAGGTTTGCATATTATCATTCCATCCTAGCAACTACCACATTCATAGTATTAGGGCATGTTCAAAGCGTTTATAAGTTGAGATAAGAATCATTTACCTCTAAACTAGTAATAAGGGAGAAGTTGGATTCCAAATGTGAAATAAGGAAATTAAGACATACCTCCTCCGTCCTCCTTATTCTTTTGAAAGCAAGTTGATAACATAAGCAACCAAATTACCTATAGTAGCTAGGTCCTTTCAAACAAATCAAAGATATCTTATTGAAGATGAAACCACAAGTATCTGAGTGAGAGTCATTTACTCATCTAAATAAATATGACACAAAATAAATACCACATCATAATTTTCATAATCAAATCTATACCATTTTGCATTATCTTGAAGTGGAAGGGAGAGAGAGCATCACCAGGAAGATTTCTTCCCTTCCATGAAGCCAAAGGCTTCCCCGTGCTAGCCTTGGAAGGGAGCCCGACCCATCACTAAGAGTCTAGCAATCCATGACCAACTTGTGAGAAAACCATGCAGCTATGGGGTAACTGACACCTGCAATGCATTATTTCCTCAAGAAAAATCTAAGGAGATGTCCTACCCATGATGTGACAACTAAATTCTAACAATCCTCTCTTATTTGAATTAACTACCTTGGCCAAGCATTTATTTATTATTTGAACCCTTGGGTCTGCCTTGGTAGACACTTGCACCTTTTCACATGTTATTAAATTTATCGCTTTTATGTGTCATTTAGTCAACCATTAAGGCTTATGCCTTTTGTTACAATTTCAATCATATTTCCCTTTAACACAATGGATTAAGCCTTCAGGATATGTTGAAGTAAAACTAAAATCCAACAAGGCTTACTATTTATAACAATTCACCAATCACTAGTTTCCTTGTATAGATTTAGATTCAATTGACCCAACTTGCCTGAGAAAACCAGTACTAAATGTAGACTCTCATAGGTTAATAATAAATAATTTATCAAGGTACTCGCAAGGTTCATATGAACTTCAAGTTAGAACCATTACACTATAGGACCCATCACTGGAAAATTACCAACTTATAATGCAGTTCTTTAATCCTAATATTAATTCATTTTAGTTGTAAATTCAATTTTGGCAAGAGCAACATGCTATAGAACATATTTTGGGTCAAACATAACATAGGATCTCATAATATATGCTTAATATCATTCAAAATATAGATACAGTCTATGGTCACAGTGCTGCAAATGAGCAACAAAAGGCTGATGAGGTACCTTCCCATGGCTATTGTACACTACTACAATAACCATGTGGAGGTACCTTCACCATTAACATAAGTAATCATTGAGTTATCAAAATCCTATGCCCAGTACTTTGTTCATTGACAACAGTGTTCCTTTATCAGAATCTATTTAGTGGTCCTTATACTTTCCATGCAATTACAGACCTAGGGTTTGGTTCAACCCAATGCTACTCTATTAAGAAAGTTCTAAGTCTGCTTTCACACATATTGTAGCATTTAAATCAATCATTTCCAAATTTTGAGCAGCTATAGGCTGAGGCCATTTATTCATAATAAAGACCACTAAGAAATTTTAAAACTATACATTCTACCTACTTGATATTAAGAAGATAAACTTAACAAATTCTTCATACCTATGAACTAAAATTTGTAGGAGTCTTTACAAATGCCACCTATGTGCAGCCCCTTCCTTTCCTTCTATATTTTTCTTCAAAACAAAAAATATGCTTTGGTATCTCACCTTCACTTGTTTATTACCTCCCCATTCTCTCTCCCTTGCTACGTGGAGATGGGGCCCCTTTACTAGCTGCTAGGTGTAATTTATTTGTTTAAACCTTTCCTTCTACTGAAAACAAGCATATTTGTTGGCCTTGGAATGATACGTACGTTCTTAAAGGCACTCCTTTATTTTTATTTTTTTTAAATTTAATTTTTTTGTCAGCCTTGGGTACCACCAGATATTCTCCCTGGGTCCCACCATAAATTCTCTTTCTTAAATAAGAATAAATATTTAAGATGTCCCTCTTTTACAAAAGAATCTATATATGATTTTATCATTTATTTTATGGTTATTTATATTTCTAAAAGTTTATTATTATTATTATTATTTTTAATTTTTAAATTATACATTATTTATTATAAATTAATTCCTTGTAGAATTTTGGTCAAAATAAACAAGACACCTTATTTACCCTTCCTAGTGCAATATATAATATGGGGATTGCACTTCATGCTCGTGTGTGCTACTCTCACACTATTGCCTTCGAATGACTAGACTCCCCTTCCAGTGATAGTCTCTCTCTTTGGGGAGAATGCATACCCATGCTATGACATTCCAATAATAGGTTTAACATTAGTCCACTTCAAATAATGAAAATCAAGCTTAACAATTTATTGACAGTATTAGCATCTCCATATAAAGCTCAATCTTATAGCTATGTATGAACTTATAGAAATTCATTGATAACACCTTAATTAACCTCATTCGATGTATCATCAAAATGATTAGTTTTAAAAAACTAACCGAAACGACCATTTTTAAATCTAGATAGAACAACAAACAAGACAACAATATAGAATTTTAGGGCCAACCTTTATGATAGCTAGGTTTCACATTCAGTTGAACATCCATTTCACATGACAATACAAAATTTAGGGCCAGATTATAATTAGGGTTGTGAGAGGTTGTCTCCATTGTCTACTGCTCGTCCTAGGAGCTTCCAAAAACTCTTGGGTATCCCTTTGTGTTTGATGGACCTCATTGTTCCTGTTGCCAATTGTAGAGGATGAAATATCAACCTCCATGTCTTCCTGATGCATGTCTTGGATCTCATGCATCTGTTGCTTCATACTCTGTGAACTCTTAGCACCTAAGTACATGCTTGTACTAGTAACTATACTCATGCTTCGCTGCCCCTAATCCGGTTGAACGATCCTTGGAGCTTCTTTTGGTTGCTCATTCTGATCATCTGTTGGAAAATATCTAGACCTCCTAAATTCCTTGTCTTCCATGAATTTGACATCACACCTAACTATAATCCTCCTGGACCCTAGAATAAATATCTAATATGCCTTTGAGGTTTCACTGTACCCCACAAAGTACCCTCTCTCTGCAGTATGATCTAACTTGGAACGTGTAGGCCCTGTAATGTGATAAAATGCCACTCTGAAATATCCTAAAGTGGCTAACATCTGGATTCTTCCATGAGAATGCCTCCTTTGGTGTCATCTTGCCTAATACCTTATGTGGAACCCTATTCTATATGTATACTATGATACTACACACCTCTTCCCATAAGTAATGTGGCATATCCTAGTCATACAATATAGCCCTTTCTACCTTTGATATAGAATGATTCTTCCTCTCAACAACCCCATTATGCTACAGGTTGTAAGGAACAATCCACTCTCTCTTGATTCCTTCCCTGGTACAAAACTCCTGGAACTCTTTCCCTTTGTACTCGCCTCCATTTTCTGACTGAAGAACCTTTATTTTCCTGCCTATTGAATTCTCCACAAGATCTTTGAACTCTTGGAAATGACTAAAGACCTCATCCTTGGTCTTCAAGAAGTATATCTAGGTCTTCCTGAAGAAATCATCAATAAAAGTAGTACTCATATCCTTTGAGAGACTTCATCGACATTGGTCCACTTATGTTTGAATGTATTAGATCAAGAACACCCTTGGAACTAGTGTCACTCCTTGGAAAATATTCTTTTGCAAACTTCCCCAATACACATCCATTACATACATCATCATGATCTGTGCTCACCTTTGGAACACCTATCACTGTCTCACGAAGTAATTTAAGTGCTCCATTATGTATATGACCCATCTTCCTATGCCATAACTCTCCTTGACCTCTAGGATTATTGTTGCTCATGAGTGCCTTATGAGTATTAAGTTGCAACCTATAAAGCTGACTGCTCCTAACTCCAATAGCTATGGGTGATTTCCAATCCTTATGCTTGATTAACACATGTACCCCTCTAAAGATTAAATTGTAGCCTTTATAATGAAGGAAAAATACGAAAATTAGGTTCATACCCAAACTTGGCACATGCAACACATCATGAATGGGAATCAACTTGTCATTCTTCCTCTGAAATAGAATAGTCCCTTTCCCAACTGGATTGAGTTTGGACATGTTCCCCATAGAAATATGGATTCTAATGTCTTCCTCCTTATAACTGGAGAAGTACCCTCTAACTCCTATCATATGAAATGATGCCCCACTATCTATATACCAAACACCCTATGAGGTTGAGCTAACCATACAAGCTATGAGTACAAACTCATCCTCCATTCTACTAGAGAGCTCATCTACACTTGTTGAAGATTTTGTATGCTTCTTTCCTTTCTTTTCATTTTTCTTCCTTTGCGAGAAATTGCTGACATAGTGGCCAAACTCGTGATATCCATAGCATTTGATCTTACACAAGTCCTTCTTTTCACTTTTAGGATTTGATCCTTTGCTAGACTCCTTCGCCTTCCCTTTTCCTACTAGGGCAACATTTTCCTTTTCCACCTCACTTTTCTAACTATTGCTGCTGGTTCCACTAACAAGACTTGATCTAAGCTCCTCCTAAGTGAAATCACTCCAAAATCGATCCCAACTCCGTAAGGTGTCTCATCCATTAATAACTTGAACAAAGAAATCTTCCTGCTTAGTAAACCCATTCAAGGCTATTCATACTAGCTCGTCATCATCTGGTTTATCTCTAACAGCTACCAACTCATCCTTGACAAGTCTAAGCCTGGTGAGGTAACTTGTAATGTATTATCCCTTATTCTTCTAGGTATTCCTCAAATTTTCTCTAAGCATCAACTTCTGGTTAGTGGTATCATTCTAGTACAAATTAAAAATGACATCCCACATCTTCTTCGCTGTATCTAGCTCTGTGATATGCAGAACTATATGGTCTTTAACACCATCAAGGATTAGCCTCCTCACCTTTTCATCTTCCTTCTTATATGCTAAGAGTTGTGTTTGATCTGTAGGTACAACTACAAGACTAGTCACATATTCCTTGATACCATTCTCTTCTAGCAATAAAGAAATTTTGGCTTTCTAGACACCAAAATTTGAGGCTCCATCCAATCTGTCCTAATCTCTTAAACTTGTTAAGACCATCTCAAAATATGAGAAAAACAAATAATTCTGAAGAGGTTGAATTGGGTTTTATAAACCCTTGATTTTTCCTTCCTGTGCATGCGCTGATCCTTTTCTGCCCTTAGATTATCTCCAATACCATGTGAAAATTCTATTGTAGTTACTGATTATTAATCTCCTATCTATATAGATTATTTTTTTTCCAAAAATTAATTCACAACAAATATTGAAAAATAACACAACTGCAACTTCACAAATAAAACCACAAGAATGGAGAAGAAAACATAAAATAATAAACACAATATTTTTGGACAAATTGTTTCTAAAAAAAACCCCAAAGGGAAAACCAGTTCAACAGATGAGGAGTTTTATTAAACTTCAGAAAATAAAGAGATACATAAACTGCTCAAGCCTCTTACTGGCAGAGCTCCAACAATATTCTTCTTTGGAAATTCTTCCCTCAATTTCTCCTATTGAAATTCCATTGCTGCTGTCTCCAACACTATCACTGCTCCCTTGCTATCACTGCAAAACTATTTCCTATCATTGCAAATTTATTTGCTATCTCTGCAAATCTTTCTCAAGTGTGTGTTCTCCAAATGCCCATTGATCCCCTTTTATACTCTCCTCATTGCAAAACCAATGGCCACAATTTAATCTCGATCAATGGTTAAGATTAACTAGACTCTAATAAACCCTAACTAACTAGTTTCTAGAAGTCTCTAAAGGAATCAATTAATTAATTAATTAATATTCTTGGGTTTGGAGACACCTGTCTTGGAAGCTACATAAATTAACAGTTTGTACACATTATTTCTAGTCTTTAGTGATGATACCTTTCATATATCTAGTTGTATGGGGTCGAACTATGATTAAAATCCAAAAAATTAGCAAAGAAAAATAAAAACAAAAGCATGAAACATCAAATAGATTAAAAACCAAGTCAAATCAAAGTAAATAAAATCAAAGTATTTTAAAGAAAATCTAAAGAAGAAAAATAATATTCACTCCACTTTTAATATGTATTACTTTTTCTTCCTTCTTTATATTGATTTATTGTAATGTTGATTCTAGATTAAATTTTTAAACTAGGATGTGGGTGGGTGTAAGAACCCGAGTCCAATTTTTGTGGAAGTCTCATGAGTGAAAAAATAACTCGCTAGAAATGGTATACATTTTATAAAAAATATGTACGCATTGAGGAATGGGTGCCTAAGCCTAAAATTCTACCAATATGGAATGGGTACCCATTTTGGTTTTGAAAATAGGTACATGTTTTAAAAAGAAATAGATACCTATTTTAAAATAGGTACATGTTTTAAAAATAAGCAAGTACCTGTTTCTATTTAGACCATATACCTATTCCATTTTAAAACAAGTATACATTTTGGAGCACTTGTATACATTCCATAGAATTTTAAATTCATGATTTTAGATTTTTAGTGGGCTTGAAAATGGAACCCTCAACTTTGGACATGCAAGTACAATACCATGTTTAACAACAAGAGAAAAACTAACTTTAGCAATATGACTAATGATATATATATTTTTAATTTTGGGACCAAAGTAAAACCCATTACAGATGACAATGTCTATTTTTCAAATATATATATATATATATGTGTGTGTGTGTGTGTGTATACATATACATATATATATATATATATATATATATATGTATATATGTATATATATGTATATATATATATGTATATGTATATATATATATATATATATATATATATATATATATGTATATATATATATGCTATATATGTATATATATGTATATATGTATGTGTGTGTGTATACATATACATACATATATACATATATATATATATATATATATATGTATATATACATATATACATATATATATATATATATATGTATATATACATATATACATATATATACACATATACATACATACATACATACATACATACATACATACATACATATATAGTTCATTTTTTTCTATTTAATAATTAATTTTTAAATAAAGGGACTCATAAACTTGAAATGACATGTATTACTATTTTTAGTAACTTTTAATTTTAATAAAAAAATAAGTTTGACCAATCTAGACATTATTCTCTATATGATAATTTTTTGTTTATTTTACAATTAGTTTAGCTCAAATTATGTTGGCTACATATGAAGGGTTTTTAAAAACACAAGTTAGGGCTAGTAAACAATTTAAAATAAAAATATTTTTAAAAAATTATAAAAAATATCTTGACCAACTTCACCATCATATACGTCTTTCCACAAAACGAATTAGGAAGATAATTTCATTTAGGTCAAAATATGTTGGTTGTACACATCCATGTTTTAGTCGAAAACATACAATTTTAAGAAAGTCACTATAGTACATCCTATACAAAACTAACTTTTATCATATGGGTATTAGAATAAATTACATATTTAAAAACTAGAAACAAATTCCTCCATTGCATATTAATATTATATATACAAATGCTTTACATTTTGACTCCAATAATAACAAGCTTTGATTTGTTAGGAAAAAGAGTTCCACTTTTTCGCCAAAAGATGAACTTATTATCTTACTCTCACCCATGCATTTTTCCCCCTTCTATTATATTTTTATATATTATGATAATAACACTAATTTAGTATTGCCATTCAATGATTACCTCCTTGAAACATTCATGACAATATCTTCTTTTTTATCTTTTAGCATTACCTATTGTCTCTTCCCCTTGTATACACTATCTTATGGAATCTTTTTCACGCTTCTTATCTCTCCTACTTACACCATAGGGTGATCCCACTTGTGCA
>VDFB02330807.1:0-18068 GCA_007258455.2 Sequoia sempervirens
AGCTGAAAAATGTCCTAAGCCTATTCCATAGTTCTTTGGATTGAGTTATCTGGTTTTACTCTCTTTGACACATGGCTTATTAGGAGACACAATGAGTAAGCCTTTTAGACACTAAAAAATGTCCTAATGGGTAGCTTAATGGTGGACTACAATGGATTCATATTTTTCTATAGTTGAAAAATGTCCTAAGCCTTTTCAATAGTTCTTTGGATTGAGTTATCTAGTTTTACTCTCTTTGACACATGGCTTATTAGGAGACACGATGAGTAAGCCTTATAGACACTGAAAAATGTCCTAAGCCCGCAAACACCATTTTCCACATCCATTCCTAAATTAATTGCGTCACTAATTAGACCTTTCTCTTATTTATTTAATTATTTTAATTTTCTGTCCTAAGCCTGCCAACACCATTTTCCACATTCATTCCCCTTCTTTCCCGCATAATTAAATAATTTTAGTTATTTAATTAATTCATTTTCTCTTTTATTCTTCCTTTGATTAATTAAATAAATTATATTTATTTAATTGCATCACTACCTTTCTCTTATTTATTTAATTATTTTCATTTTCTGCTATAACTAAATAATTATTTTAATTATTTAATTATTCATTAGTTTTTCTTAAATAAATCTCATCTCTTTTATCCACTAGTAAATAATTATTTTAATTATTTACTAATTTTTCCTTTTTCCTCTACTTTTATTTAAATAGTTATTTTAATTAAAAGTCAACTTTCTCTCTTCATCTATAATTAAATAATTGTTTTAATTATTTAATTATTCATTTACTCCAGCAACCTCTTTCTTCTATGCCATTCTTATCTCTTTATATCTCAATCAGCCTCCACCATTGATAAGGTTTTATTACCTTTTAATCTCCATTATCCATCCTTAACTAAACCCTAATTTTGTCCTAACCCTATTTCCATGCTTCTTAAGGAAATCTCATCCATTTATCAACATCATTCTTCGTCATTCAATCCTAGCCCTTGATCTAAATTTGGTTTTCTATAAAAGAGACTTATTGTTTTCATTTCAAACCCTAATGAGCTAATGAGCTAATGATTCTAGCTAAGTACAACTACTATTTTCAATATTTTCTTGTCACTAATAGTAGGCTTATTCTCTCATACTAAAAATGTGAGGGCAAACAAGCATATAAAACAAAATGGAGAAGAGCATGAAGGTGAATCAATCATGGCATAGGAATTATTGGTAATATTGTTTTATTTTTTTATGTTTCTATGTTCATTTGTGCTTCGTTGTTGGACTCGGGTCTTAGTGCTTGAGTTTTATGTATTGGATGGTTGATACTATGAATTCATGCCTCTTCCCATGATTCTACCCTATTCTACAGGCGTGATTCCTTGTTGCATTGGAGATGAATTACATGCAGTAATATCATCATGATTTTGTGGTCTGCAAAGCTACACCAATGTCTAATCCATGAGCACCTACAGTGTGGCTCAAAGTGGGGTGTTGGAAAATGAACCACACCAATCATCAAGATGGTCAGTAACTCAATGGTACAGCATCCTAACAACAAATGAGAGGTCCTAGATTCAACTCCTAGCCAATCTATAAAAAAATTAACATTTTTTTTCCGTAATCTTTTGATTGTTGAATCTAATAAACTGTAATGATTAGTAACATTAATTATTTAATCTGAAAAACCATTTCACCCATGATTATGGTACAAATACACCTGATTGAAATAAAAAATGATGAGTTAGTGTTAAAAAACCTTCATATACAGAGAAAAACTTATAATCTGCATGTATCCTTAATGCTGCAGCTACTGAGTCATCATCCTGCTAATAAACATGTATATAGACATATACGCAATATGGAAGATGTATTTTCAAAGTCCAAATAAACAGATATTCTAAATACTCTCTTTATTTTGTTATAGATACCATTTCAGCTTACCAGAAGCTCACAACACTTAGTTAGCTGGACAAAAATTGAAGAGAAATAAGATTCATAAAACCAGAAGTGAAAACACTTGGTTAGCTGGACAAAAATTGAAGAGAAATAAGATTCATAAAGCCAGAAGTGAAAGAGAACTCAGATTATAAGATTCCTCATAGTTGTAATATCCACCGCAAGAAGAAGAAGATAAAGAAGAAAAATCAGTGTTTTATTTTTTGTGGGATGGAATTATTAAACTTTTAACGTGGCTAGAAGTCTTGACCAAGCCACAGGCACCTGCAGGACTGAGGGAGACTAGAAGCAATTTTTCCCACCAGAGACATGGGGAGACTAGAACTTCATTGACTAACCTCTGTAGCAGGGAAAAGAACTTGTTGAATTAATGTCTATTTGGAACAATGAGGTAGTAGGTGCCCTTATGATGTCGATACCTCAGACACGTCTCCTTCAGGGCTTTTCTCTTGAAGCTTCAACCACGGATAATTCCCACACCTTCCTTCTATCCATGTATGTCTCTCATATGTTTTACAGAGACCTCTAAGAGATCTATATAAATAAATTCTCTAATCAGTTTGCAGTGTGTAAGAATATAGCAAATAGCTGTTGTGTAAAGTGTTAAGTGTCATTAATATAATTCTAAATTGTATATGATCTATTCTTTAATGTGTAATTTTGTTCTATTTTTCAATATGGTATAGAGCCCTTCAAATCTTGGGCTATAGGTAGCATGTGTGTCGACTATGAAAATTTCGTAGATAGATGAGTGAATCTATGTGAAGAAATTAGGTGAATATATTTTCTTGAGTTCCACTTTTAGTGTGTAAATATCTCTATTTTTCTATCTGCAAGTGTATGTCTTCATTGCTCTGTTATTTTATTTGGATTTATAAATATGAGGAATTTTATAAAAGGATATTAAAATCTGTGGCTCTAGTTCATAATGGCTGATGGTTACATATTTTACTGGTGTATATGATAGTTGGCTTGCAATTTAAAAGTCTAGAATTAAAAGTTAAAATATGTGTAATGATCAGTTTTTAAGGTTATGGAATATTGTAAAAGGAGTGTGAAAAATGTACAAAGTTGCAGGGGTTCAAGACAAGACTCAAAATAGTCAAATCAGTGAAAGGAACAGATTATAAATATTGAAGGAAATTGTCAAAAGGTTGAAGATAGGTGCAGCTATTGAAGGTAAGGTAAATCCTTTTGTTGAAAGAACAATCAAATGTTAAGGTGAATTTGAATCAATGGGAAAACTTGGTAAAAGAGTGTTAAAAGAAAAAGAAAATTTAATTTGTGAGAATGATCTTTTAAAGGAAAAAATTAATGAACTTTTGAAAGATTTGTGTCAAGTTGAGAAGAAGAATAAAATACTAGAAGAAAAGTTAAAGGTGGCTGATGAAGTTTTAGAAATTTTGTGGGAAGATAGTAAGAAGAATGAAGAGTTAGAAGAAAAATTAAAGTTGTTTGATGAGGTTAAGAAAAATAATGAAGATTTACAAGAAAAGATAAAGAGATTACATGAAGAAAATTGTTCACAAAAAGAAGAAATATCAAAGTTAAAGGAAGAAAATGAATGTTTAAAGTCAAAATCATTAGTTTGTGATGTCTCATGTTGTCCAAAAGATCTAAATTGTTCGGTTGATAAATCAATTGGTTTATGTGGTATTGCTCAAGTGGTTCATGATGAAGAATGTAATAATGAAGATGATAATGTGTCTACAAATCTTGATAATTGTCATGAAAAAAATGTTGGTTTAAAAATTATGAAAATCTTGAATGGGTTATAAAGGTGAAGGTTTGGGAAAACATGGGCAAGGAACAAGAGAGCCTATTCAACCATTAGTGAGGCCAAAGTATGAAGGTCTCGGTTATGTCACAGGCAAAGGGATTGATGTTACAAGTCCAAGAAAATTTGTTCAAGAAATGAAAAGTGTTGAGTGTATGCATTGCCATAGGAAAGGGCATACCAAGGAAAAGTGTTGGGACTTACACCCTTGCAGTATGTGTGGTTAAAAAAACCATTCTGAAAAAATGTGTTGGAATACAAGTTGGAATAATAAATATATGAAAGAGTGCATGAAAATGAATTGTGGTTGGAATTTTGGAACAAATTGGCAAAAGTTGACTAGTATGTTCAAAATGTTGTTCAAGTGTAAATGTTCATATATCAAAGATAATAGAAATCAAGAAAAGCTACATATAAATTTTAAGTGATTTGAAGATCAACTGAAGGTGAAGGTGCATGAAGCCACCAAGATCAAAGTTCATGATTGAGAACAAAATGAAACTAAAATTATTGTGTAGCAAAGTGTAGCAGCCTACTTCCGAAAAAGGAAGAAATTGGATTGCAGATCAGAAGATCAATGAGCAAGCAAGGAATTTGCAAACAAGGAATTTTCAGAAAAACAAAATTTGAATGTTTGATGGCCATCATTGAAAAAGTGATTGTAAATGGGTACCTAACAAGGCTTTAGGCCGGGACCCATCCTTCTAGATTATGCAAGAAAATGACATGAGTCTGCAAACTTGAAAGACAAATTTGTTACTCAAGGAAGTTGCTATTCTCTCCAAATAAAATTTTGGGGGGGTGTTGGAATTAATGTCCATTTGGAACAGTGAGGTAGTAGGTGTAACAGTAATAATCGATACCTCCAGGCACGTCTCCTTCCAGGCTTTCTCTCGAAGCTTCCAACTTCTGGATACTTCCACACCGACCTCCTATCCACCGTATGTCTCTCATATGTTCTAGAGACCTCTAAGAGAACTATAAAAATAGAATTCTCTAATCCAGTTTGCAGCATGTAAGAATATAACAGCAAACTGCTGTGTAAAGTGTTAAGTATCAGTAATATAATTCCTAAGTGTATCTGATCTGTTCTTTAATGTGTAAATTTGTTCTGTAAATTTGTTACATTTTTCAATAATAGAAACTTAGCCAACCGAACTAGGGCCCCCCAGAAAAGTTAATTTAATATTCTTCATGACAAGTAAAATTCACATTCAAAATCAAAATGATATAAAAGGTTTAGTTTTCACAAAGCGGTGATTCCATTAATGCCCATATAAAATTCGCATTTAAAATCAAATGATGTCAAAAATATAGCATTCAAGACACGGTGATTCAAGTAAAATTTGCATTCAAAAATCAAATCCGTTGAAAGATTTAGCTGTCAATAAATTGATTCCATTAACGGCCAAAGAAAAAATCTTATTTAAAAACCAAATAATATAATAGATTTAGCTTTTAGAATATAGTAAGTTCATCAATGGCCAAATTAAATTCACGTTAAAAATCAAATCGTATAAAATATTCAGCTTTCAAAACATGCTGATTCCAACAATGGCGCAACAAAATTTACAGTCAAAAACCAAATCATATGAAAGATACAACTACCAAAACTTAGTGATTCAAAAAATGTTGTATGTTCATACTGCTCAAAGCATCATTAATATATCTAGACATTTGACATCAATTAAAATTATATTTAATACTAAAGAACATAAAAATTTAGTTTTTATAAACATATAAAAGTTATATGGGAAAACTTGAATGACAGTTACTGTTTTAGCCGTCTAATGATATTGTATTTGTTTTTATGTTTTTATATTCAGATTTTAATCCATTTGAATTCTTGAAACGAAATATTATTTTATAAATGATAATCTAGACACTGATTCATCAAAAACATGATATTAATATAATTACCCATTTCAATCTATGCATCACCACCATTGTTAGATGGAGTTTGATTCTTTAACACCAAAACCTTGACATCCTTAATAGAGAGACCTTCAACAGCAAAACCTTGACACCCTTAATAGAGAGACCACATGTTTTGCAAGCTCTCTAGGAAGCATGAGCTTTACAGATGTTTGGATCTCCCTGGAAGTGATTGTGGACCTTTTGCTGTAAGTGGAGAGTTTGATGGCTTCACCAGCCAATTTGTCAAAGATATCATTCACAAAACAGTTCATGATTCCCATGGGAAATACTCACCTCTAGGTGGACCTGTTTGAGAACCTTATATATAACTGTTGAATGTCTCCTTCAACTTCTTCTGCTTTCCGCCCTTCTTTTTGCTTTCCACTGAGGGCAGCTTTTTCTCTGCCCTGGAGATCTTCTGTTCTATTGGAATGGACTGGTTGGCCATTGGCTTCTTCCCAGCTTCTTTGGAAGCCATGTCATTTCAATCTAGAGCTATAAAATGCAATGCCACATAACAAAGAAAGGATCAATAGAGCTGGGTATATATAGGAAAACTTCTATATTCAAACTGGTCAATTTCTTGGGGCATGGATTGTCCAACACTTGTCCCTTGTTTGTGGTCTTTGAGAAATTCAGACAAATATTTTAATAGGCTTCAGGCAAATTCACTTTGTCATGGCAGTGAATTTTCCCGGGTTGAATTGTTGGTGCTGAATTTTCCTAGAGCCATTTTACTTATCATTATTCATTGAAATCATAAAAGTTTCAAATTATACTTAAAGATGTATAAATTATCTTTAAATGATTATATAAAATATTACATAAATATTTTGTTGAAATCATAAAAGTTTCAAATTATACTTAGAGATGCATAAATTATCTTTAAATGATTATATAAAATATTACATAAATATTTTCTACAAAAATTTTATTAATTGATTATTAATAATTATTATTATTCAATGAATAATGATAAGTAAAATGGCTCTAGGAAAATTCACCCTAACAATTCACTGCCAATTCACTGCCAACAATTCACCTTGGGAAAATTCACTGCCATGACAAATTCATTTCAAGGAAAATTCACCACTAGCAATTCAAGGCCATAAATTCATGGCATGAAGAGTTTGCAATTATTAATTTTTGATGGCAATGAATTGCTGGTGGTGAATTTTCCTTGACGTGAATTTTTCATGATGGCGAATTTTCCTGCAGTGAATTGTTGGTGGTGAATTTGATTGATATGAAATAAAATTATTAAATTTGATAATAAGATAAATTACTTCAAAATAAAACTTAATATGAGAAAAGGCATAGAAAAAAAACTACCTCCTTGTTTTTAATTAGATCAAATTCTACCTCCTTGTTTTAATTAGATCATCAAATGAGGGATGATCAAAAATGTCAACAAGATTTAAGCTAGGGGAGAGGGGCCCATAATGGAGCAAGGTTCACTAATGGGGATAGAAGTAGTCCTCAGTGGACCCCATAGTGGAGCACTTTAATATCCAATTGCAAAACACTTTTTATCCATAAAGTATGCAAAGTGACAAATCATGTGATGTCACATCAACACACTAATAAAACATGACTTACTGCACCACTCTCGGTCTCACTTTTTTGGGGAGCCTTTTTGGATACCTCAACAAAAAGCATGCTGATGTGGCATCATATTTAATGATGTGGCCCTAAAATGAAATATAGAAGCACATGAGTTACCAAATAAACCGTTGTACAAAATTGGGAGTGATTTGAAATTTGAAATTTCCACATAAGATTTTGAGAAACGCGAAGTTATGGTGCTCCACTATGGGCCCCTCTCCCCTAATTCGCACTCTAAGTGTTTGAGGTGGAACATTGACATGATGTGATTTGAACACCCTTTATAGAGTTTAGGTAGCACAGGTATTAGATTGAATAGGATGAGTCTTGTAAGACTAAGGTTTAGAATTGAGGGTTAACCAGTTGTAATTCGATCAAGTTTAACAAGGATTAAATAATCATTGTGTCCTAAGGGAACTAAGGCTTGAAGTAGCTTTGGAGTAATAGTTTAATTTAAACTTAAGTGTACCAAGAGGATTTAGAATATACAATGTGACAATTATAGCTATTGGAAACATGTCTTTCATTAATCATCTCCAACCATATTGTTATAATCCATTGGATAATAGGACTTTCAATGGAAAAAAAGTTACGCTATTAATTTTCCATAAAATTAACCTCCATTTAAATGACCTCTAATAATATTGCTACCACTAAATCTTGTTTAACATTACTTCCAAAATTTACATTTACCTAATAATAGTATTAGTGTTAGCTCTCCATTTATTATGTTAATATTATTTCTTTTAATTAGTCATAATAATTCTATTATTTTCAAATCTTGCCGATATTGGCATGGTGTGATGGTTTATAGGTGGCATTGTTGTTCTTGCCACCAAGGTTCAAACCCCATAGCTCCATTCAAAAGCGTTTATCCCTTGAATAAAAAATTCTATTATTTTCAAATCTCATTAACATTAATAATAATTTCTTTATTTATAGATTAATATGAAATGTTTAGACCTCCAACCTTTTACTAAAAAAAATTGTTTTTATTTATCAAAAATAATTAAGATATTATTTACTTCTCAATTATAATAGTATTGTTGTTACTATCAGCTAACAATTAGACTACTTATTTGATTGATCTATATTAACTAGAAGCACTAGCAACACTTATATTATTGTACCTATTTTGTATCCATTTTTTACATTATTGTTAACATTAATAATAACATTAGATCAATTTTGTTTCATATTCCTTACGAGAATGACATTTATAATACAACCTTATTCTTCATGTTTTGATATTTATATTTAGGATACCTATTGTATAATGACCCAAATATTGATGATAATTGTATTGCTGGAATCAAGTTCCCTAATATAAAAGTTATGCATTATGCATCCTCCTTTGTCTTCTAAACGCTGTAATTTTCACATTAATTAATTTCACTATAAGATAGTGAATTCATTGTGTATAGTTATACGTGTAGCTTTTTCATTACTTGAATGAATATTAATATTAATACAAAGATTAATGTTTTTATAAATCATAATTAATTTAAGCAATTTACTATATATAAAAAGATGTGCATATATTTATCTTTTTTTTATATTATCTTTATTTTAATATTCTTAATCAAATTCTTATTATAATAATAACAATGTTTTGTATAAGTAATATTTCATCATAGCATGAAAACAATAGATGATGATTGTATGATTGTTTGATTAATCTAAATTCCTCTTATAGCAAGTAGTATTTATGTAACTAGATTTAATTAATATATTTTAATAATGGAAATAAGTGATCTAGCCATATGGTTGTCCTCATTCCTCTTGGTTATAACTATTGGGAGGATATAAGGGCATGCATATTCTAAGAGGGGGTGTGCAGTCCACTAGTGTGTACCAATTCTAGTGTGGTGCACCAAGACAAGAAAGGGGTGTTCCACTAGGGTAGCCCAAGGGGGTTCCAGTACTAGGGTGGACAGGGTGTCCAGTCTAGGGGCATTCCACTTCAGTGTTCTAGTGTTCTAGTTTCAAAGTGGGGCTAGGATGGACAAGATAGGGTGTCTAAGGGAGTAGGACAATGTGTCCAAGGGGAACACCAGGGTGTATGAGGGGTTGCACCAAGGTTCAGGACAAGGTCGAGAATTGTGTTCTAAAATGAGGAACTAGACTTGATTGTAGATACATTAAAAATACATTCCTTACTAAGCTTTCACAACCCATAAAAAGTAAATATATTTGTTGATGATATGCCCTTAATATTAGTGTACATTGGGTTATGAATAGTCAGCTTGTGACTATCTTAACTCTCTATTAAGTCATTTTATCATTAGTATATTGTTATTTAGTTGTTTAGGTCAGCCTAAGACTTATATAGGTGTGTCTAAGTTAGCCTAGGTGATATCCTAGGCATAAATAGGTATATATAGGAGGTTGTGAGTCTTATTTCATCATCAAATTGTGAAGTGTGTTCTCATTAGAGATATTTAGAGGTTTTACCCCTTGAAGTGGCTTGTTATTATTAGCTATTATCAAGTATTCGTAGCATATTTCATATCATATTCTTCTATTGTGCAAGTTATTTCATAACAAGTGGTATCAGAGCATGATCTTGGCACCGTAGAGGCAAGGTTTTTCTCAATTTTGGAGGCGATTTTGGGAAGAGCATATCTTTCAGATTTTGGTGAATTTTTTTTTTTCTTAAATATTTTTTGAAGAACATATTAAAGAAGCTACAGTCCAGATTTCAGAAGAATTGAAGCATAATTAAGTGAATTATTGCATAATTAGGGTTTCTACACAATTTTTTTGGAATCTCCATATCTCGCACATCTTGTCGAATTGGAATCTAATTTTTATTAGATTTTTGAATACATACTAAAGGAGGTTATAGTAAAAAATTTAGAGAATTTAAGTTTCATTTGTGTGATTTATTTCAAAATTAGTGGTTCCCATCATCACGGGGCCTATAACAAGGGGCAAAAAGAATGTTGTCACTCTGGGAAAGACTCTTGATAAGGATGGGATAACAATAGAGGATATTACTTCTAATATGGAAATCAATAAGGTCAAGGAAGAAATTTCCTCAATGAAGATGGATATGTGTGACCTAAGAGGAGATATATCAGACATACGAAACATGTTAAGCACCTACATGGTTGAACCAAGAAAGGATTTCTCTAGTGCCCAATGTGAAAATTATAGGTTAGCTACCATTGACACAAGCTTTAGTACTCCTATGGGATCTAGGAATTTATTTCCAAAGGTGGATATGTGCAAGTTCTATGGCAAGGATCCTCTAACATGGATAGACCAAATGGAGAATTTTTTTGAAGTACACCAAATCCCAAATGGACAAAAGGTCACGATGGCTTCCCTATATCTAGAACCAGATCAATTCATTTGGTATCGTTGGATTTGCACTCATCGAAGGAAAAAGGGGCTCACCATCTCATGGTCAATTTTTATAGAGGAACTCCAAGCACAATATAGCAATAGCGTGACAGACAACTTCTTCAGCCAGCTGGCTAAACTTCAACAAACAGGATCAGTTAAGGATTATATTTAGCAATTCCAAAATCTATCCTTAAGAGTGGATACAATTACAGAGGAAAAATTGAATGATTTATTCTTGGGAGGTCTCAAGGATCACATTCAACATGAGGTATGCATGTTTAGCCCTAGCTCCATAAATGAGTCTTTTATCTTAGCACGGGGTAGAGGAGAAGTATTTGATTCCTAAGAAGCAAGGGGCTAATGTGACAAGAGAAAGGATATTCAACACAACCTACTAGGTTGACTCCACAACAAATTGAGGAGAAAAGAGCAAAAATATTGTGTTTCAATTGTGATAGCAAATATAGTCGAGGACATAAATGCAGTGAAAAGAAATTCTTCTATATTGAAGGTCCAAGTGAGGAAGAAGAGGAGGAACCCATACTAGAGGATGAAAGGGAGTCAAATGAGGAATCACATGATTCTCAACCAATCATATCTTGTCATGCACTCTCAAGTTTCAGTGCTCCACAAACTATCAAGGTGGTGGGGTTCTTAAAGAAGCAGAAGGTAACAGTGTTGATCGAGTCAAGTAGTACTCATAATTTCATCAACAAAAAGTTAGCTACTCATCTAAATTGTTTTATATATCCAACTCTAGAGTTTCAAGTTTTTATTGAAAATGGTGGTACAGTTAGTTGTTGAGGGAAGTGTCATAGCATTAAATTATCCATGGGATATTATCAACTTGATACCCCAATGTATGCGATATCCATGGGTGCAACATATATTGTTTTGGGAGTAAAATGGCTTACTACATTGGGAACGATTGAGATGAACTTCCAAGAACTATTCATGAGATTTCAATCAAAAGGAAGGGTAGTAGAGCTAAGGGGGTTGAAGGAAAAATCCCCACAAATGGTAAGCTCTCATCAAATGAAAAAATTTCTTAAGAAAGGAGTGGATGGATTTGTGGCCCAACTATGTTCATTAGAAGTCTCTCAATCTAATACTCCTACTCATCCAGATTTGCAAGCTATAATTGATCGTCACTCAGTTGTTCTTGGAGATATGCCTAAAGGACTTCCTCCTAAGAGGGATCATGATCATGCCATACAGTTAGTCCCAGGGAGCCAACCATTGAACATCGGGCCTTACAAGTATCCACACATACAAAAGAGTGAGATAGAAAAAATTGTTGAGGAGATGCTAGAGGCAAGAATTATCAAGAATAGCCAAGGTGCTTACTCCTCGCCTATGGTGATGGTACGTAAGAAGGATGATACTTGGAGCATGTGTCTAGATTATAGAGTGCTCAACATTTACACTATTAAAGATAAGTTTCCTATTCCAGTCATTGATGATTTGCTAGATGAATTGAATGGAGCTATGTATTTTACCAAGTTAGATCTTAGATCTGATTATTGAACTAAATTTGGATTAAGGAGGAAGATATTTTTAAGACAACATTTCAGACTCATGAGGGTCATTATGAATTTTTGGTGATGCCATTTGGTCTTACCAATGCACCATCTACATTCCAAAGCATGATGAATTCCATTTTTAAGAAGTTCTTGAGAAAGTTTGTGTTAGTATTCTTTGATGATATATTTATTTATAGCAATCCTTGGGAAGAACATTTGCAACATGTGGATCAAGAATTACAAATACTTGAAGATCATAAACTCTATGCTTAGCCATCCAAGTGTGCTTTTGGTCTTACAGAGGTGGAGTATTTGGGACACATAGTTTCACATGAAGGAGTAAAGGTGAACCCTAACAAAATTAAGGCTATCATGGAATGGCCTATTCCAAAAACTATTAAGAAACTAAGAGGTTTCTTGGGATTGACAAGGTACTATAGAATATTTGTGAAGAATTATGGCCATATAGTAGCACCTCTCACCACTCTGTTGAAGAAAATTTTTTTTCATTGGAACGAGTCTACCAATATAGCATTTCAGAGATTGAAGGAGCCTATGTGTACAACTCTTGTTCTTTCCACTCCTGACTTCACCAAGGAATTCATTGTGGAATGTGATGCTTTTGGAAATGGGATAGGAGAAATGCTCATGCAAGAAGGTCGACCAATTGATTTTGAGAGTCATCAATTAAAGGGTAAGAATCAACTAAAACCTATTTATGAGAAGGAAATGCTAGCAATCCTCCATGCAATTAAACAATGGAGGCTTTATCTATTGGGTAGAAACTTCAAGGTTAAGACAAATCATGATAGCCTAAAATATTTTTTGGAACAAATACTATCTTCTAAAGAGAAACAAAAATGGGTCACTAAGATTTTAGGATATGACTTTGAGATTGTATATAAGACAGGGAAAGAAAATATTGTAGCAGATGCACTTTCAAGGAAGGATGAGAAAGAAGAAGCCTTATTGTGTGCCCTTTCAATATTACAAGCAAATTGGGTTGAGGAAGCCAAAGCAAAGTGGAAAAATTATGTTGCAACAAGTAATCTCATCGGACAATTAAAAAGTGATCATAGTAGTTCAGATAAGTTTTGTTGGAAGGGAGATACTCTTTGGTATAAAGAGCATTTGTATCTCTTCAAGAATTCCACTCTTAAACACAAGATTCTCACAGAGTTGCATGAGTCTCTAGTGGGTGGTCATTCAAGATTTTTGAAGACATATCATTGAGTCAAGCAAGATTTTTTTGGGAAGGGCTAAAAGGTGATGTTCAAAATTTTGTGGCAAAATGTTTGGTTTGTCAAAGGAATAAAGGGGAGACAATTAAGACACTAGGTCTCTTGCAACCCTTATCTATTTCTAGCCAACGTTGGGAAGAGGTATCCATGGACTTCATCACAGGGCTTCCCAAATCTAAAGGTCATAATGTCATCATGGTAGTAGTTGATCGCCTCACTAAATATGCGCATTTCATTGCATTATCACATCCTTTTACACCAAGTGCAGTGGAAAAATATTTTTGGGAGAATATCCAAAAGCTACATGGTACAACTAAGGTTATTGTTAGTGATCATGATCCTATCTTCACTAGTCACTTTTGGAAAGATTTATTCTCATGTTTGGGTACTCAATTGGCTCATAGCTCTTCATACCACCCTCAATTAGATGGGAAAACTGAGGTTGTTAATAAGTGTTTGGAAGGATATCTACATTTTTTCACTTCAGAGAAATAGTCTCAATAGGTAGATTGGCTACCACTTGCAGAATGGTGGTATAACACTTATTTTCATAGCTCATCAAAAATATCTCCATTTTTTGCACTTTATGGATATCAGCCTCCTTCCATCACATAATCAATAAAGGTGTCACCAAGAGTTCATGCAGTAGAAGACCACTTTCTTCATTAACAACAAGTACTTTCAGGACTCAAGGAGAATTTAGCCATGGCACAAAATCGAATGAAACAACAGGCATACCAACATCATAGTGAAATAAGTTTTGAAGTTGGGGATTAGGTCTTCTTGAGATTGCAGCCTTATAAGAAAATCTCACTAAATAAACAAATAAAGAATAATAAGTTGTCTCCATGGTATTATGGTCCATACCAAATCATGCAAAAGATCGATAGTGTTGCCTACAAGCTAGATTTTCCACCAACAACAAAGATACATCTAGTTTTTCATGTTTCCTATTTGAAGGAGGTAATTGGGTATAATATTCCCACTCAAATAACACTACCAGAGCTTGATGAAGAAGGAAGAATCATTTTGGAACCAGAGTACATTCGTCAAAAACACACAAAGAAGCTGAGGAATAGAAATCTCACTGAGTATCTCATCCAATGGAAGAATTTACTAGTTGAAGATGCCACATGGGAGGATGAGGAGTTCATTCAAAAGAATCCAAACTTGATTGGCATTGAGGACAATTCTTCTTTGAAGAACGGGGGCATGCTACGCCCTTAATATTAGTGTACATCGGGTTATGAATAGTTGGCTTGTGGCTATCTTAACTCTATATTAAGTCATATTATCATTAGTATATTGTTATTTAGTTGTTTAGGTCAGCCTAAGACTTATATAGGTGTTTCTAAGTTGGCCTAGGTGATATCCTAGGCATAAATAGGTATATATAGGAGGTTGCAAGTCTTATTTCATCATCAAGTTGTGAAGTGTGTTCTCATTAGAGATATTTGGAGGTTTTCCCCCTCAAAGTGGCTTGTTATTCTCAATTATTATCAAGTATTTGCAGCATATTTCATATCATATTCTTCTATTGTGCAAGTTATTTCATAATAGTTGATTAAACATAGTTAGTGGGACTTCTCAATTTGACAGGGACCCTAAAAAATTTCCAATCACTAAGGCTATGGACCTCTACCCTTGTTTAGTTTACTTTTCTTAGCACTCTATTTTGTACATTTAAGAGGTTTGATTATTTTTTATTAATTTTATTTAAGTAGTTATTTTAAATTATAAATTTTAAGTAGTTATTTATTTAAAAAAGTATTTAAAAGGGTAATAAAAAATAAGAAAATAGTTAGATATATAATTTTTTATGAGTAAATATCAGTTTATGATATATTTTTCATTATATAAGATAGCTTAATTTCAACCTTTATTTTCTCTTTCTTTTAATTTTTTTTAATTTAATTGTATTTTAAATTAGTTCCTTTTTTTCCTTAGTTTTTTTTTTTCCACTTTATCAGATTGATATTGCATATATTTTCATATATATAATAATTGAAATGGAACTAACCAACTACATATTTTGTTGGATAAAGATTAACTATTTTCAATAAATATTTTATATTTTCCATATTCATTTGTTCTATAATGTTATGTATTCACCACTAGACTCACTCTCATTGAAATTTAAGAAAATCTTTAAAATAATAATAAATCAATCTATTTTTAAAAACTTGTATTGTATTGTATGAATCAAGTGGTTTAACTAGCTATAACCATCACTCAGACTCATAATGAAGATTACACATCAATGCTCACCATCGTACTTGCATAGTTGACCAAGTTGGCAATAGTAACCATCCTAGTGCCAATTCTAAGAGACATATACTTTCTAAATAATACAAAATTACCTAATATTGAATTTAGGGGATTCATATAACTTAGAAAAAAAAATATCATTGAACTATAAATCAAGGAAATAGAATAATCAAGTATGCTACTCATTTTTAAACCAATAATGCAAGGAAAAATCTCCTATGCCAACCATAGGGCATTAAACATGGAGGCAATGAGACTAAATGAACTAGAAAGATTTAACACTCAAATGGTACATAAGTATTGGTGTATGTAAAATAAAATGTCATAAAATGGATCCATAGACCTGTCTTTCATAATTGACAAGGCTTGATCAGATCATAAAAAATGTGCTTCAAATCTTGAGGTTTCACCCAATCCAATGATGCAAATGACCCACAATGTAGATGAATGTTTTGTGGCTTACATTTAGATAGGAATGTGTTGATTATTGTGACCATGAATGTTGGAATCCCTGGACCACCTCCTTGAACCTATACAATGTATATGATTAAAGACAAAAGGGGGTTCATCACTAAGAAAAGACTTAGAAAGAAATAAATGTAAATGATATGCAAATCTATCTATGTAACCTGGGAAATCAAACTCAAAATCAGAATAATGAACTATGAATGAACAAAGGGTCACCTGGAAAATTGAAGATGATTGAAACAAGGTCTACAATACTGAAATTATGACTTTTGAAGCATACTAGGATTCATACGCTAGTTGGGGTGATTTAGTCCCAATTTAGGTTTCAGGCTAAAACTAGAATCTATAATTGGTAAACTAGGATCTACAGAGAAATTCAAAAATTTGGCATATTAGGACTCATGTGCTAGTTGGGGCAATTTAGTCCTAGTATCAAGGTTGATTTGAAACTCTTATATCCTCTAGTGATCTTTTGTAGCTTCTCTCCTCTTCGATCTCCAAGTCTGAAACTCTGAATTTTGACCTATAGGTGACTTTCTGTAATCATGCAAGAAAGATGACAACTTTGACAACTTTCTCCAATCTTTCTCTTCAATGGATCTTCAACCTAAATCTACAAATCACACATCAAAGAAGGGAAAATGTTGTTTTTTAGTGTCCATACAGGTTTACCTTGGTCAAACCCCATTTTGGTAATTTCAAACCTTGAAATAAAATCAAATAGAATGAATGAGTGATGAATGAACAAATATGCTATGTTGCAACTCACCAAACCCTTGTAACAAATGCTACAATCTTGTATGAAATGGATAGCATGAATGTAGATCTCAATTATTGATTAAATGCTATGGATTGCAAATGTTAGCTCAAAAAAATATATATGATGAATGATGAATTTGACATGATGCTTGATTCTTGAATATAGCTCCAAAATACTTGATAATCAGCTCTTGAATTCTCTCACTTGAATGCTCATAAGATCACTTAAATTTCTAGGAGAAATTATGTAAAATAATGTTGTATTTATACTTGTTTATGCCAAATTTCTCAAAACTACAACACTACAAGCTGACATCAAATCTAGGAGAGTAAAATCCAACCAAGAATTTGAATTAAAATAAGTCCAAGCTAAGAAGGACTCATAAGCTAGTTGGGGTGTATGATTCCTAGTAGGCTAGAGGCTTGGGACACAAATTTCATGAAATGCTAAGTTCTATGCCAAATTTAGGATCAGGGCCTAAAACTTAGGTGGGACCCATATGCCCAAGGTGGCATATGAGTCCAAGATCAATAAATTTGGGACACAACCCAAAATCATTAAAATATGATTGGTTATTAGATAGGTGTCAGGATTATCCTCAAAAAGATGCATTAAATAAGGCTTGTGGATGCAAAATAGGACCAAATAAGGCATAAAGAAGCCAAATTTTAGTAAAGGGATACATTTTACTACATTTAGCCCCCACTTTAATGAGAGGAGTAAATTGCTTCAAATTCACACTAAAGTAGACAAAATCGCATCGAGAGTGGTCTAAGTATACCAATATTAGTGATATAGGATAACAATGATCAAGAGGGTTGAGCAAGCCCCCAAGATCAAGATCCTATGGAAATACAACATAGGCATAAAAGAACACACATATGAATAATATAAGGAGCAAAAAAAGGGCATAAGCATACACTGCCAAAGATAAAAGAAGCAAGACAAAGAAAGGGGTGGATCAAGCCTCAACCATTTGTCCACCATGACGTGGATCAGATCTTAGTTGTTTGTCCAAAAAATGTTTACAAGTGGAACGTGTTGTCCACTATGCAAACCAAAAAAATGATCACATAGGCTAGTGGAATCTCAGGCAGTCCACTAAGTGAGCCCCTAGCAAGACACATACGCACACAGTCGGTATGCACTCACACAAACAAGCAAGTGACCAAGGGAAAGTTACACCTAAGTTTGGCTCCCATACAATAACCATAC
>VDFB02330809.1:0-26365 GCA_007258455.2 Sequoia sempervirens
AATGAGATCCACTTGTATCAGTAGATCCAATCATTTTTGAATATCCTACGTCATATCAATCTTTTAGCTTAGTATCCATCATCGATCTCAACAAGATGCATCCTTCCTAACAGACCTCATCAATCCCATCCATCCCCTTGATCCTATGGAAAAGGACATTTGAAATTGATTACAGTCTTTTGATGCTTTTGGATTTTTCTTATCATTTGAGCTCCCTATCATTGCTTTTCATGGCCACCTTGATCCATCATATCATGGTGTGCTTTGACTAGTCAACATAGGGGTGTATCTTGATCTTTTCTTTGTTGTTGTCTTCTCGGTTGTCCCATGTAGTACACACCAATATCCCTACGGTCTTGTGTTACACTGGGGCATCCTTGTGTGATTGCAGTTATCCCAATACCTGGCTTGACCAAGGTCATTGTGACTTTGGGGTTTTGGGGTAGCCTTCTTGCTTGTGTTTATTTCATGCATTAGACACTAATTTTCCTTGGTCCTCTATACCTTGGTGTGTCGTGTCTTTTTCTATAACAAAAATAAATGCTCCTAAAGATGGAAAATTTCATTTGGATTTCATTTCATCTCCATCCTCTCATCTCTCAAAATCCCCCCCATCCATTCATCCTTCATCACTCTCCCATCCCAATCTCCTGCTTCCTTTTCATCCTTTCTTACCCATCACTTCAGATCATCTTCCTCATATATCCTTTGCATCATCTTCCCCATATAGCCCTTGCATCATCTCCTCCATTTTGAGAACACACCCATGTTCTCTTGAACCCACATGTGCTCTCAAGGGGGCACCCTTCATTCCTAATTTTCATCATTTTTTTCCCTTCCTAGTTACTCCTTTGAATGATTAGGGCATCTTTCCCAATCTAACCATCTTTTTCTAAGTTCTATGTTTAAATATTATTTAAAATGATGCTAGTTCATAACACCATCTCAAAGAGGGAAAAAATGTAGACACTTAATTTTGGACACTTAATTTATCAAAATTTACCCCCTTTTGTCTAAACATCCCCTTATTTTCATTAATTAAGTAATATCTCTATTATTTAATTAATATCCTCAATTCTACCAAATCCCTAAGGTATCTAATTAATAAATAAAAACCTTATCTCTTTAATCCTCCTTTTCATCAAATGAATTAAATAAATATGACATTTATTTAATTCCTCACATGTCACATCCCTTTCTTAATCCTAATTATTCTCCTAATCTCATCATTAGGGATGTGCACATGCCTAATCGTTGATTAGGATATGTCACACCCTCCAACTTTTGCAAGTTATCCACTAATCTCTCTTAGCCACCTAACCCTCCTCTAATCCTTCATTAACTAGCCTAATCAACCTCTCAAGGAATTTTTAATTCTTTTTTCTCTTCCCCATGTGATCTTTGACTTGTCACATCAAGCCACATGTGAACTCTTCCCCTCCTCCCACTTACCTCTAATATGTCATTAATTTTTCTAATAAGGTACTTGCACAACCTTAATCACTTAATTAGGTCAACCTAATCTCCATTTCATTTATCGAATGTGTCCAAAGTCAACCTTATTAAAGACTTTCTCCTTTTGGAGAAGGCACCCCTTTCCCTATGTGAGTTTTTAATTCACATTTAATCCCCCAATACATTTCAAATAATTTTAAATTCCTTATCTCATTCTCATGGGGATATTTGAGTATTTTTTAATTCCTCACATGTCCTCTCACCCACATGGGGACAAGGACCTCCTTTATGAAGAGATATTTCCAAATCCAAAGGTACTATGTAGTACATCCATGTCATGACCACATCATTTTTTTCAAGCCACTTCACATGCCACATGTCAAGATGTGAGGGCTTGTGATTTCTCAACTCACCATAGCCCTACATCTTGGAAATTTTAATTTAATATCAACCTTCCATTTCTCTATAGAATTCAAAATTATCTATAAATAGCCCCTCTTTTCCCTCATTTTAGGAGGAGATAATTGTGCTAACCAAAATTCTTGCAAATTTTTCATTTGAGCCATACTTAGCCAAAATACTTGCATTTGCATCCATTTTCATCTATTTTCCATCCATATTGCATCCCACACTTGCATCTTTTGATGTCCAAGGAGCATACACAACATTGAAAATCAAGGGCCAACCAAAGGATCGATTCAAGGCAAGGTAAATCAGCTCCATTTTTTATCTTTACTTTGTTTTTGAATCCAACTAGGCCAATCCTTAGGTGTAGGGTGTTTATATTTGTTGTTTGCACTCTTTTTTTTTGCTGCTCGTTTTCTATCATATATTTTCACCTGTTCATAGTCACTAACACATTTTGATAGAATTTTTTTATTTCTAGAATACTCATCATATTTTTAAACTTCCCATGTACATACACCCTTGTTGTTGCTTAATTTCATCATTTGCACTATTCATTTGGCTTGCATTTCTAGGTTTTGTGTGTTATATGTTAAGTTTTCTTTTCCAAGATTATGCTTGGTGGTGAATCCCTCAAAGCTTAAAGAAGCCTGTCCTAGGTTTTCCTTGATTGAGAATTGAAACACCTTTGCATTGATAGTCAATCCAATATGAGATCCTAGGACATGATTGAGTGGTAGTTGGAGAATAGTGGCGTTCTATGACCTAGGCCATAAAGAAACATCACCAAATATTTTCGTATTTTTCAACCTCATTTCTAATTTGGAGTGCATCATAGTCCTAGATCTAGGTTACATGAACTTTACTTTAGGAAATTTTCATTAGTTAATTTGCATCTAGATTTTCTAAATCTTGCATTAGTGAAAGTGCATATAGGTTTCTTTTTTTCATCTTGCATCACTGAATTTCATTTGAAATCTATAATTTCACTTAGCCTAGATATCATTCAAATGAGAAAACCTAACATGAAATCTATAATTGCACTTATCTGAGACATCATTCAAACCATAAAAACTAACATTCATTATAATTTTTTAAAATTTGTGCAAAAACCCTAATCTAGGAGTCATACGCTCCTCTAGGTACAAGTGGTTTTGCTTGATTTTTAGGTATTTTGTGGTGACTGTTATTCAAAATTTAGATCCTTGAAAAACCTTGATTGGGACTTGAATATGACCCTCTAGGGGATTTAGTCCTATTTCAAATTTTAGACTTATTTTCAAGCATTAAAATCTCTATTTCTGTGTTTTAAATTTTTGTTATCACATTTATTTTCTAGTTTGCAGGGTTTCTATTTCATTCAATTCATTACATCTAGCTTAAATCAATTCATTTTGTGTATTGCTTAAATTCAAAATTACATATAGAACATTTCATTTCAAATTTTTTCATTATGTAATCAACAAATTACCTTGTTTATAATATGAAACTTGCATTTACACACTTCATTCTAGGTCCTTGCATTTCCCTTTACCCTCTTTCCATTTACTATTAGCACAACATCATAGTGTACCATCAACATACAAATGTAAGCATCAATGAAAACCCAAACTTAGTGTTGACATCAATGAAAAACAATGCTAAACATAGATAGCATATGTGCAATAATCTCCCACTTTAGCATTGATAGAAACACACACCTGCACATTCTCCCCCTTTGACATCAAGGAAAAAGGGCCAAGATCTTCAATCAAAAAAACTTCTCCTTAAAAAAATTATACATGCTACCTTATTAACAACAACCAACCAACTGCTTACTCCCCTTGAGAGGTACCACACATCAATCTAGGAAAAAAGGGTATGGAATGAATTTCTCCCCTAGGATAGATCACCATCAATGTATCTAGTTAGATAAAGGAGGGGAAATAACCCCTAACATTTTTCAGAGATAATTAAAAGTGTCCAATGAAAGTGGCTTAGTGAAGATGTCAACAATTTGATCATTAGTAGGAACATACTCCAATATGACTTGTTGTTTTGCAACCTTTCCCCTTAGAAAGAGATACTAGATAAAAATGTGTTTGGTCCTTGAATACCTCACTGAATTATTGGAAATATTTATTGCACTAGTATTATCACTTAATATGGGAATGGGTTCATCATACAAAAATTTTATATTCTTTAAAGAACTTTTTCTTCATCCAAAGTACCTAGGTGCAACAAGATGATGTGGAAATATACTTAGCTTTTGTTGTGGATAAGGACATTGAGTTCTTCTTACTAAACCAAGAGACTAATTTGTCTCCTAAGAAAAATAAACTTCCAATAGTTCTTCTTTGGTCATCCATACATCTTTCCCAATCAACATCAATATAAAAACTCAAAGAAAAGTTATCATCCTTCTTATACCACAATCCATAATCTAGAGTTCCCTTCAAATATCTGAATATTCCTTTTACTACCTTCTCGTGAGTTTTCTTAGGATTAAGTTGATATTTGGAAACCAAAGTATGATATGAATAGTATCAAGTCTAGAAGCACTCAAATACAATTTAAACCTCCAATAATAGTCCTATAAAGATTTTGATCAGCTTCAAGTAACTCATCAGTCTTTCTCAAGTGACAACCTATGACCATAGGAGTACCTACTCATTTAGAATCATCCATGTGCCAAAATTCTTCAACATGTCTCTAATGTACTTAGCCTAAGAAGTAAAGCTACCATGATCTAGTTGAACGATTTGCGGATTGAGGAATAAAGACAAATCATCAATCATAGATATCTCAGACTCTTTTTGCATCTCTTCTATAAACCTCTTATGCATATTATCATCACTTTTCCAAAGATGATTTCATCAACATACAAAACAACTATCAAAACCTTGTATTCCTTTACCTTATTGTGAATATTACTATCTATAGTAACTTTGTTGAAACCTTGTTGAAGTAAGTACATATAGGAGAGAATTTGTACCCCTTATGCAAATTCCCCTTTCTCCTTTTTCCACTTTAGAAAACCAAATTTGGAGACTAAATCACACATAAGCCTATTTCCTTCATTCCACTTGGCACTTGTTTTGATCATTGGCAAAGGAATTTTTGTTGGGGATGCCTGCACAGAACACATACATCCACATGGTGCACTTACATCCCTATTAGATTCCTATGATTGGAGCCTATATAGGCATTACACTTCTCATTGGTAGTCGACTTGTAATGCCCTCTTTAGCCAACTGATTGGAATATGGTCATTTTCTTCATTCTCTCCTTCAAATTCACTCCTTCTACATACACTTCATCTTCTACAATCTTCTAAGATTTCAACTCAACTTCTTCACACTCTCTTGCACTAACTTCTATCATTCCCAAGCACTTTTAGCAACACTTTTACACTCCATAGTAGCAACAACATCACTCTATAAATTCAATAGAGAAGGTTTGGGATGACACCATTGTAATAGAGGCATGAGCACTCTCATTTTATCCCCCATTAGCCTTGAGTTCTCTTAATGAAGGTGGTAAGTTTTCTAGTCCTCTCCTCTATTATTTGGTTGAGTAAGCACATTTACTATTTTGTAGTGTTTTATTGTTCTTTACTTCATTTCTTTCTTTAGCATACTATTTCTCCATTGTTGCAAACTTGGTTGTCCATAGAGGTGGAAACACCAAAGTAGGGGTCTGACTAAGGAAAACCCCTTAACATCCCCAACCAACTTTCCCTCTTCTTTGTGTGTAGGTGAATGTGCTACTAAGAGCTATCTGGTGAAAAAAAATTCTTTGTGAGATTATTCTTATCACCCTAACTCTTGAGTATTTACTTTATCATTTTTACCCATTGGAAGTAGTTAGCTAGGCTATTAGTGTATTTTCTAGAGTTTAACATTATATCTTTAGTCCTCTAGTTGTATGGACACCAACAAACTTTAGAGATGCCTGTGTGTCATGTTGTCATCCCAGGATTGTGCTTTCATCCTTGGGCAGAGAGCTAAGGCATAGTGTTGAACCTAAAAACTAGCTCGTATAGCCCCATTTTGAGTTTTGTATATGTAGAGTGATTTAGGGACTTTATAGTAATCATCATTCTTATCCTGTATTTCCTAACACCCTCTTAAGCTAGGGTAAGCTAGGGAAGCCTTCCACTCTTGGGCCTCCATGATCTGGGATACGTTACATTTTTGGTGAACTCAATGTGAACCATTTTGGTTCCACTTTGTGATACTGAAAGTTCCTTTCCTCATATCCTAGGAGTGTTGTAGGTGTGAGTATTATGAGGTTGTCACGTTACAAACCAACCTGTGACCCCTAGCTGACATAGCTAGGAGGTTTTGAAGGTGCTACATAATGAAACCTTAATTGGGTCACTGCATTATCCTTTGGCCTTTGGGGACTCTGTGAGAGTATTGTATAGTGTGTGTAATGGCCTCCTTCCTACATAAACCTATCCCCTTTGTGCAACTTATAGAAAATGGTATTCATATAACCTCTACTTCATAGGACCTACTAATGGGTTTCAATAGGGAACCATCTCCTCTCTACATCCCTACACAGATCAATAGAAATATTGTAGTGGGTGTTCTCATTGATCCAATGTCACAAGTAAACATCATAACTGAGGAGATAATGTTGATTAAGTTTTTACATAAAGATGGCTATGATGCACCTATGAGCACCATCTGCATGCATGACAAGCTTTTCATGCCTCCTTTGGATAGTATTGTCCTATCAGTCTTGGTTGGACCTAAATCTATGAAGTTCTTGTTTGAAATTTTCCCTGGGTTTGAACTCTTTAGAGTGAAGTTGGGCATCCCTTAGTTGGTGGCTATGAATGTGGTACCCTCGAACATGTATAAATGTTTAAAATTTATCCATGGGGGTTCCATGCATGTGATTCATGACACCGATTACAAACCACCAGTCACTCATGGTAGCTACTCCTTGGACTACTCTTGGCCTATGCCTATTGGTCCTCTTCTACCTAGGATGGACCTCTTGCACGAAACATATTAGAATTACAAGAAAGGGCACTTGAGGCCGAAAGTGAGATACCCTCCATCGCCTTATGTTGTTTCACATAGGGCTTTTCTAAAAGCTGATAGTGATGCTGCTAAGGAACATAGGAGGGAATAAGAGAAGTAATCTCGAGGTCCTCCTTCTTCCTCTTTCACTGGTTAGTCTAGAACTTCTTCTCAGTCTATTGTGGTGCTATTAGATTTTATCCTATAGTTGTGGGAGAATCTTATGGTGCCTGCTTTACAAAAGAAGAAGCGTCCTGCATTTGAACTTCCTATTCTGCCAACAAAGCCTAGGCCCATTTGATATAGTAGGAAGAAGGCCTCTCATGGAGAGTCCTCTTTATCTCGACCTATGTAGCCTCCTACAACTCCTGCTCACAATGTAGTGAATTAGAAGAGTCTTGTTGCCAAGGCTCTTGAGCTGACTCTTCTTGTTGCTTCTCAACCTACCCCTCCTGCTCCCATTCAGGAGTCTATCCCTCTGCTAGAAATGAATCTAGTGGACACTCCCATAGCTGAGCAAGAGCTCTCCATTCCTTCATAGCCTCAGACCTCCAATTAAAAGAGTCATAGGAACAACCTTGGGAATGAATGAAAGTGCGAGAAAAATGATCTTTTAGTTGAGCATCTACTACCTCACAGAGGAAGGAAGAAGAGATGAATGGCCCTACTTTAGGGCCTCCTATAGTTCCTTCCTCTCTCCTTCCCTCTACTTCCCTGTAGTCTTGTTTCACATTACTTTTGGCTTTTGCTATGAGTACGAATTCCCCTAACCCCAAGGGGCTATAGGTGTTCATCACCCCTTTAGTGGAGTTGCATTTGCTGATGTTCATTCTAGATGTCGTGCCTTTCCCAAGACCTATATAGATATGAACAACACCTTGGTGGTGTCTACTACAATTTTCTCCTCCTCCTCTTCCTTTGCATCCCTTTCCTCATCTATGGGGATCTCACATCCCTTGATGAAGCAGAAGGTGGAGGGTAGTTCCTCCTGTAATAAGGAATGAAAGAGCAGCCCACCTTCTTCACAAGGTGGTCCTATGCTGAGTTGTTCTATCCTAGTGATGGAACTAGTCATGGCTTCCCCTGAGTTTGTCACTGCTCCTAAGTCATTTAGTGAGCCTGGTAGTGAATCTCTAGCATAGCTTGCCCCATCCATTGGAATTAAACATGACATTCTTATGAGGTGAATTTTTAACTTTGTGGATGAAGTTTTGACCTTGTCAGTGATCTTCGTGAAATTACTGACCTTAGCTCCACAAGAGCTTGGTGGAGAGGACCTTGTGAGGCCCTCTTCCTCGGCCCTTGTTGTGGGAGGGCTAGATGCTCCTTCTCTTAACATCCCACCACTGTAGGCTCATCCTCCTTCCCCCTATGATGATCTAGAGTGGGAAGTGGATGACCTCTTGGTTGATCAATGTTAGGAGGATGACTCTTATTTATCTAAAAGATTAGATGTGTGTGTGCAATGTCATGTGTTCCCCTGTGATAATTCTATGGTGCCTAGATGACCCTTGTTATCCCTGCTGGTGCTTGGATATAGGTGTGGTTTTTTTTCTTGTAAACCTTCCTCTATTTTTATCCTCATTCTTCCATGTTTGTGTTTGATTTTTGGTAAATTGGAGATGATGCAAAGTGTTGGGGGCACTTAGGCTTCCTTTCCATCTTGACCCAATTTTTTTATTCTTACTTTGTCTTCTTATGCATTCTTCACATGGTCTAATGAAGTAGGGGGTTGATGAAAGTTCTTTTATATGTACTATTACTATACATATATATATGAGAACTTTTGACCCCAAAATATCTAGTTACCCCTATGGCCTTTGTTTGTGTTTTTCTCTTTTTTTATTGTTATGACTTTCTCTTCTTGGCTTGAGTTGTCCCTCTCATGTGTGACAATGTCGCTTCTACAACATTTCAATTTTCATAAAATTTATTTGTTTCTAACAAATATTTTCTTGAGAATCTTCACAAACCCATTTTTTTAGAATCACATTCTCAGCAGGAAACCCTAATAGAACATGTTTCCTTCGTCATGGGTTCATAAATAAAGAACTCAAAAAACTTCCTCTGAAGCAGGAAAAACTTTGACCTTCCCCTCGCATGGGGGAATATTCTTCTTTGCAAATTCCTTAATGAAGTGAACATATTTCAAAAGGATTCCTTGATGATGAATCGATTCAAGAAATAAAACATATGCTTTTGATTTGTGCGTACCTTGAGTGGACCCCTTCTTTATGATGGGTTCTTAAGTGACCCCTTTGAAGTTTTCCCAACTTGTTGATGGTTTATGTGACTGTTTGCTTAGTTCTCTGGATGGCTACTTTCTGACATGTTCTACTTGTGGATAGATATGTCACTTTGCAAGTGTGCCTTTCAAGTTGCTTCCTGAGTCTACAAATTCCACTTTCCTGGGTTTCCTCCATGTGAGAGATCTTTGGGGTTTCTCCCCTACATGTATGTGGGTCTATAAGGAACTTTCTTGGGGTTTCCTTCATGTGAGAGTTCTTGGAGGATACCTTCCTTGTAGATCTACAAGTCTGTGAGGCACTTTCTCAGCTTCCTTGATGTGAGAGATCTTTGGGGACACCTCCTTGCAGGTGTACAAATCTATACGGAACTATTTTTTGGTTTCCTTCATGTGAGAGATCTTGGAGGATACCTTGTAGGCTTGATAGCCTATGAGGCACATGCTTTTTAGGGCTTCCTTCATGCGAGAGATCTAGGGGGTTGCCTACTTGCAGGTCTACGAGCTTGTAAGACACTTTCAACTTCATAGTTTTGAGAAGCTATGAAGTCATTTGCTTGCCATACACCTTTAGGTTCATTAGATTGTGGTCTACTTCCTCAATGATTCAGGTATATATTTCTAACCTAGCTATTCTTTGATCTACTTTACCAAAGCACTAATAAGTATTCTTTCTCTTTAAAGTGGGGGAAAAATGTATAGGAGCGAATTTTCACCCCTTATGAAAATTCCCCTTTTCCATTTCTCCACTTTAAAAAAAAAAATTTGGAGGCTAAGTCCCACATAAGCCTACTACGTTCATTCCACTTGGCACCTATTTTGAGCATCGACAAAGGAATTTCTATTGAGGACACCCATGTGGCACGTAGATGTCTACATGATGTGCTTGCATCCCTAATAGATTCCTGTGGATGGAGCCTATAGAGGTGTTACACCTCACATTGGTAGTCAACTTGTAATGCCCTCTTTAGTCAACCAACCTAAATGTTGCCATTTTCTTCATTCTCTCCTTCAAATTCACTCCTACATACACTTCATCTTCTACAATCTTCTAAGCTTTCAACTCATCTTCTTCACACTCTATTGCACTCACTTTTGGCATTCCCAAGCACTTTTAGTAGCACTTTTGCACTTCATAGTAGCAACAACATCACTCCATCAATTCAGTAGACAAAGTGTGGGATGCCACCATTGCAGCAGAGGATCAAGTACTCTCATTTTCTCCCCCATTATCCTTGAGTGTTCTTGGTGGAGGTGGTAAGTTTTCCACTCCTCTCCTCTATTACGTGGTTGAGTAAGCACATTTACTATTTTGTAGTGTTTTAGTGTTTTTTACTTCATTTCTTTCTTTATCTTACTATTTCTCCATTGTTGCAAACTTGGCTATCCATGGAGGTGGAAACAAGAAAGTAGGGGCCTAACTAAGACAAACCCCTTAATATCCCCAACCTAATTTCCCTCTTCTTTGTGTGTAGGTGAATGTGCTACTAGGAGCTAGCTAGGAAATGAATTCCTTTGTGAGATTATTCTTGCCACCCTAACTCTTGTGCATTTACTTTATCATATTAGAGCATATATTTTCTACTTAATAGCATTTTATTGTCCCTTTGGAAGTAATTAGTGAGGATCTCATTCTATTTTTTAGAGTTTAACCTTGTCTCTTTAGTCCTCTGGTCATACAAATGCGAGCTTACTTGAGAGATGCCAACACGTCGCCCTATCATCTATCTAGCACACTTATATCCTCGAGTAGAGAACTTCTTGAGGCATAGTATTGAACTCAAAAACTGGCTCACATAGCCCCATTCTGAGTTTCGGGTCTGCGGAGTGATTTAGGGACTTTATAGTCCTCATCATTCTCATCCTACATTTCCTAACACCCCTATTAAGTTGAGGTAGGCTAAGGAAGCCTTCTGGTCTTGGCCCTCCATGACTTGGGGCCTTGAATGTGGTTAGTCCCCCTACCTTATAGTAAGTACTTATCCAATCAAGCATACCAAGATATAGGTGCTTGCTTGAGTCCATACAAAGCTTTCCAGAGTCTGCATACCATGTTTGGATCTTCTGATAGTTGGAAACCATCTAGTTCTTCAATGTAGACCTCTTCCTCTAAATCACCATTCAAGAAGGATGACTTGGCATTCTTTTGATAGACCTTTAAATTCTTGTGAGTAGTAAAAGGAAGAAATCTCTTGATTTCCTCCATTCTAGCTACTGGAGAAAAAGTCTCCTCAAAATCAATACCTTCAAGTTGTGAATAGCCCTTACATACTAATCTGGATTTTTTCCTTGCATCTTCACCATCTTCATTTAGCTTGTTATATAGAACAAACACTTTTTTCCTATAACATTTTGATCAACTTGTCTAGCAACCAATTCCCATGTCCGATTCTTTTCTATTTGATTAAATTCTTCTTCCATTACCTTTATCCATCCATCATATTTGATCACATCAATAAAGGTTTTGGGCCCAACCTTTGATAGTAGTTACACAAAATCACTTGCTCACTTTCTTTTTCAAGTCTTCTCCTGGTCAACACACACTCATAGATTATCTCCAATGATTTGATCTACTGAATGGTTCTTTTGAACATACTTTGTTGAATTCTTAGGGGAATTTTTAATTCCTGTTCCATCTCTTCTTAAATTCTTATGCTTCTTCTTCAATGAAGGGAGGTATATCATCTATCCACAAATCTCTGGTTCTTATGAGATTTGACATAAGTCTTCATTGAATTTAACATTTATGCTTTCAATTATATTTCCCAATCTCTTATTGTAGCATCTATAGGCCTTGCTTCTGGTTCAGTAACCAAGGAAGATCTCTTCATCACATATTGAACCAAACTTTCCAAGGCCTTCTTCATCTTTGGGTATGTGCAGGATCATCATGGAAAAAACAAGCCCTTAAGTGGCAAAAAAATCAAAATAATTAGAGTTAGAAAACTTGACATAAAAATTTGAATAAGTTATTTATATTATTTTGAAAATATATTAGAATAGAATCTATAGCAAATTGAATTTAGTTTCTAAACTACTAGGTTTTAAAATATATATATATATATTTGGTGAAAATTTGAAATTTCAATGTAGTAGTACTTAAATTTTGGAAAAAATAAAGAAGTAGGTGTCTAAATGACCACCCTAACCACAATAAAATGATAATATTTTTATAAATATTTTGACATAAGTAGAGGACTTATGTTCGGATGTGATGCATATTTATTTGTAATTTTTTTCCAAGTAAATAATTAATTATAAATATTTTATTACAACTTTTAAAAATATAAAAAAATGTAACCTTAACTTGGTAAAAATTCATGAAATTCAATTTTTTTTTCTTTAATCCTATAGTATGTGAAGCATAGAATGTGATACATGTTTTGGATTCCAAAAATGTGATATTGTTTTAAAGTTATAGATTCTTTTCAATTAGCTTATCAATCAAAACTCTAGTCATAATTCAAATAGAAAATAAATCATAATTATTTATTAAATTCAAAGTAAAGCATACTTTATATTGGTGGAAAACTAGGAATCTCCTTTGAAAACCCTTTTCATTTCATCAATTTTGGGTAAAATACAAGTCATTAGCCACATACCCTACAAATACCCATCATATCACCACTTTTTGGCCCATCATGATCCTGCACATACCCCTATCCTGATGTAGCATTTTCTACCAAATATTTTGAAGTATCTAATAGTGGGAGGTCTTCCATACCATATCTCTTAAGGGTTCTTAGTGATATTAACCCTCAATTGCACTCTATTAAGTAGGCAAAAAATAGAATGGACTACTTCCTTCTAATACATTTTAGATAGATCTACATCTTTCATCATTTCCCCAGCCATCTCTTGCACAATCCTACTTTTCCTCTCCACTACCCATTCTACTAAGGAGTTCTAGAAGTAAAAAGATGTCTCCTCATACCATGATCTTTACAAGACTTTTTAAATTCATTTGAATTAAATTCACCTCCTCTATCAGATCTTAAGAATTTGATCTTAGCATTCATTTCATTCTCAACTTTTTCATTGAAGATTTTAAATTTATAAGAAACTTTTGATTTTTCTCTAAAAAATGTAACCCACGCCATTATCGAGTAATCATCAACAAGAAACATAAAATACCATTCACCTTGTTGAATCTTAGTTCTTGTAGGTGTTACCCATGGGGGTGTGTGCAAGATCATCATGGAAAAAATAGGCCCTTAAGTGGCGAAAAATTCAAAAAAATTAGAGTTAGCCAACTTGACATAAAAATTTGAATAAGTTATCTATATTATTTATGTGTAAGAATACAATCTATAGAAAATTGAATGTAGTTTCTAAACTACTAGGTTTATTTTGAAAAAGAAAATCTATTTGGTGAAAATTTGAAATTTCAATGCAGTAGTATTTAAATTTCACGAAAAAATAAGAAGTAGGTGTCTATCTAACCACCCTAACCACAATAAAATGATAATTTTTTTTATAAGATTTACATATAAGTTTAGGAATCATGTCTCAATGCGATGCATATTTTTTTTTTAAGTTTTTTCTAATTAAATAATTAATTATGAATTTTTTTATTACAACTTTTAAAAATATAAAAAACTCATATGTCTGACCACCTTAACTTGGTCAAAACTTCATGAAATTCAATTTTTCTATTTTTAATCTTATAATATGCGAAGCATAGAATTTGACACATGTTTTGGATGAACAAAGTGTGATACTATTTGAAATCTATAGATGTTTTTCAATCAACCTATCAATAAGGACTTTAGTCATAATTCAAATAGAACATGAATAATAATTATTTATTAAATTTAAAGTAAATATTAATTTATATTGGTGAAAGGCTGATAATCTCCTTTAAAAACCCTTTTTGTTTAATCAATTCTGGGTAAAAAAAATTGTTAGCCACATACCCATCATATTGCCACTTTTTGGCCCATCATGATCCTACACATACCCGTGGGTATACTATGTATCATGAAATTTTAAATTTTGTCTTCCTTTGTCTTTAATTTCTTACTTTCCACCCAAGTCTAAGGTCTTTTCCTTTATTTTAGCCTTTGTTATGAATCCTCTAAGTTTCTAACACCTTGTCGCTCATTTTTTAAGTTTTGAAACCTAAGTCGTTGGCGCTCGGTGTCTTTAAACCCTATTGTTAGGTTCATGTTTTTCCCAACCTCCCAATGGCCTGACCTATCCTCCTTTCATAACATCAAGTTTGTTTTCTATTGTGTAGTTAGAGTTGGAGGTTTTCATAACTTTGTAACTCCCAACTTTAGGTTATAAATTTCATTTTTCTACAACAAGGTGATATGTTGTCCACCCCACATGTTTCAAGGTGCTTCCTATGCATTTAATGAGGCATATGGTACAACTTGGAGATTTATTATCAAGGATATTTGAAAAGCACATAAATATTAGGGTTTTCTTTACCAAGGATTAAAATAAAGTGCCATATTAATTCAGCACCAAACACACGTCTTGTCATTTTACATGACTTAAGGTGGTGGGGATTTATTTGGTTGATTTTTTAGTTGCACCTATGCCTTCGATTATTATTCATTAAAGCGTACAAGTGCTCCTCTATGTACTGTGAGATCATGTAGTCTAGAATTGAAAATCGTTGGCTTGGCGTAAGGGACATGGAGTTGGGATCCTTTAAGATGGAGGAATTTTGGGCACATTTGGAAAGTAAGAGAAGGTCTACTATTGACACAAAATGATTAGAAATCATATTAGATCATGTTGGTGGTTTTCCAGAAGCTGTGTTGAGCGTGGACCTAATAGGCGTAAGTGAGACAAGATATATTCCAGAAACATAGGAAATGAAAGCTGTGGATGGGACTGTTGTTGCTAAAATTTCTCTTGATGTAGTTTCCCATGTGCTAAACATTCCTGAGAGAGTTCCTCTAAAGGACATGTCTGTTGTGTTGGCTATTGATTTTTTCAAAGCTAATGACGATTGGTGTGAGAATTCTATGGCCAAGGGATGGTTGAAGTTAGAGAAAAGAGGTAAGTCACAATTACCTACCAAACTTAAGAGAATGCATTTCAAATGGGAAATCATAGATGACATTACTTGTTGCATTGCATTATTGCAAATGCAAAAATTGAGTCTTTTGAAGATTGGATGCTTCAGTTCATTTTGGTTATCTGTGATGAGAATGTGTTTTTTGATTGGGATTAGATAATTTTATTTCATTTGAACAAACAATTAGTCAATCTCTAGGAAAATGCTACCTTTCATTTATGTTCTTTCTTAATATACATTATAGCTAGTCAAAGGTCCTTTTGGTCGGGATTAAAGCCATGAGTACCTCCAACTTGTAGCATACCTATATATAAGTGTTATCCATAGTTTACCAAGCAAGTTGGAATCAGAGATTATTTCCTTGTTAATGATGCATTCTTGATGGAAGTTGTGAGGAAATTGGATGGAAACCTTGAAATGCATCTTTCTCCTAAAAAAAAGTCTTTTGTATCAAATTTTGGAAGTTTCTATATTCAATTTGATAGGTTGTACTACTTGAGGATAGGAGATTTTGAGAAAGCCTCATTAAAATTGCTTAGATATCTTGAATAATAGTTGGTGTTCTTGGAGGTTTGTAGACAAAGGGTAGTGGTGAATGTAAAGTACATGAATATGGGGAAGCGGGGGTACATTTTCCCATTGAAAAATCCTTCCTTCACATGTAAAAATAATCAAGTGGCCAAATGTGCTGAAGGAATTCTGAAAGGGTATAACCTCCAACATTTATTCATAAGGGAAAATTTTGATAGAAAGGATTTCATGAGACAAAATTTATATGGAGAGAGTTCATATCAACATCAACCTTCTATTAAGGACTTTTTTGAAGATTGTGTTGATGAAAATGAAGTCTTGAAAAGAGATTATATGAGGTTAACCCTCAGAAAAATATAAGTTTTTGGTGTTTCTTTCTAGATTCTTGAAAATGCAATTGAATTTTCAGTGTGGTGATTGACCTAGAATATGAAAAACTATCTGATAAATCTCATCCCAAGGTTGAATGGAGTTAAAATGAAGTTTTTAATATGAATGTATGAGTTGCTCCAATGTTGGAAAGAACTCAGGCCTAGTTAGAAGGAATATGGTGACAAGCTATAGGCTCTACTCAAGAACCAAAATCATCTTAGAGAAATGAACAGGGTTCGACTCAGATAGTTGCAATGGGTACATCATTAGGGAAATTGGTTACTAGGTCTTCTAGTGCAAATTCACAGTTCGGGGGCGATGGTGAGAAGCTTGAAGAGATGGATAAATTGAAGTCAATGTGTGAATAGGACAACATATCTATCCATACTCCTAAAAAGAAGACTAGTCAAACAAAACATGTGCCTAAAGATTTTGATGCCATTTTAAAGCAAATTGTTGAAGACAATACCTTTCCTCCTTTTTCTAAAGTACCCTCTTCCCTAGTGGAAAAGATACCCATCACTCTTGGTGAGTCTAAAGAAATTGCTCAAGGAAATAAGGATTCTATTTTGGTAGTAGTCTCGTCGGTATGGCTAGAAAGGGTAGTAGAGAAAAAGAGAAAATATAATCCTACAACAATAGTTGGAGTAGATAAAATTGCAAAGTTTCTCCATACTTCCTCAAGGCCAAAGAAAGCTCATAAAATATCAAGAATGTTGACTAACCCTACTTCTGGTAATCAAGTATTAGAGATTTTAGATCTTATAAAGGATCTAAATGAGGATGAGATAACATTAGCTGACTATAAAGTCACACATGTTGATATGGGGCCCAAAACACTTGAAGGTGATGTTTATCATGCTAATTATTTAGTGAATGCCTTGATTAAGTGGGTAAAGGAAGAAATAAAGGAAAAGGTGACATTGCAATCTCCTATTCTTGATTTTAAAAACTTTATTTATTCTATAGTCCCCCTTCTATATCTAGTGGATCCTCAAGTTCTCAGGTAGAAGTTATTGATGGGTCTACAATACAATTAATTAGAAAGAATCTAAGATATTCCAAATCTACCAATGAATGGATTGATGAAATTTCTAGAGACTATCCTCTTTATTAGTAAATCTATGATTTTCTATACTCAATTTTTTGATAAAAGGAAGGAATTGATGGAAAATCTACATCAAATTAGGAAAGATCAGACTAGCCTCTACATGCTCTCAAAAGAAATGAAAGAGTTGATTTCTATGGATTGAATGAAATTGATCAAGGAACAAATTGTGAATGATCCAAGGGAGTTAGATCCTTCTTAGTTTAGCTCATTGGAGTGGAAACTAGCCATTTATGACAACTTGGTAAAGGAGATTTCTAAGGAACTTGAAAGGTATCTAGACATGATTGTGGAGATTAAAGGAAATTGTCATGACCTAAAGGAAGAGATAACTGATGAGTTTGATGAGAAGATTTTGGATTCAAAGGAATTTTTTCTAAAATTCAAAGAATTATTCAATAAGGAGATGGCAGATCCTACCACAATAATGAGAGAATCTTTCTCAAAGCTCGGTAGATTGCAAGTCAAGATTCCTCAATTCCTTTAAACATGAAGCAAATAGAAGGTATGATGCTCTAAATGAGTTTTAGGTTTCTCTAACCAAGTTGAGAACCAAATTACAGATCACTGTAACACCAGGGAGCAAAGAGATATTTGCAATTATTACCAGGTATAAATACTACAAATCTAGTATTAAGGCATAAGAAAAAATGTTGCAACAAGAAGTGATCAAGAATTTGGAAGATGAAGAGGTTGAGGTGGAAGGAAATTATGCACAATTATTTTTAGTATTTCATGATACTTTCTTTTAAGTGAAAAACTATTTTAATTATTTAGTATGGTTACTTTCAAGAAACCGTTAACAAAGACCATTGGTTTATGCTTTAAATATGGGTTTGGCTGATGTGATTTAGATATTTTGTGAAAAATTTGATTTACTCATTAGAGAAAAACTTTGTTATCTTGATTTAGTGATTTCTATTATTCTGATATAGAAGACAATGGTGGAATTTATGCATTCAAAATATTTTAATTATGGTGTATGAATCTGTTATGCTTATGTGGAATGTTTTGCTAGTGTGCGATCTATTATTGGAATGATAGATACTTTGATTTATGGCATCATTGTAGTATCATTTATCTATGAATAAGGATGTTGTGGTGATATTTGATTTAACTTTAGTTGTTGAGTATTTTTAGTTTTATCGTATGAATTCAATGAATGCCTTTAAATATTTCTAGTTAAAAGCCCCTTCATTTATTTTCTTTCTAGTTAAAAGCAACATTAGTTAAGGGTATGTGCAGGATCATCATGGAAAAAACATGCCCTTAAGTGGCAAAAAAAATAGAAAAATCAGAGTTAGGCAACTTGACGTAAAAATTTGAATAAGTTATCTACATTATTTCAAAAATATGTAAGAATAGAATTTGTAAAAAATTGAATGTAGTTTCTAAACTACTAGGTTTGTTTTAAAAAAAATCTATTTGGGTGAAAATTTGAAATTTCAATGCAAGAGTACTTAAATTTTAGGGAAAAATAAGTAGGTGTCTATTTGACCACCTTAACCACAATAAAATGATAATATTTTTTCTAATATTTTATATATAAGTAGAGGACTCATGTCCCGATGTGATGCATATTTTCTATTTTTTCCAAGTAAATAATTAAATATGAATTTTTATTACAAATTTTAAAAATATAAAAAATTGTGTTCGACCACCTTAACTTGGTAAAACTTCATGAAATTCAATTTTTTCTTTTTTAATCCTATAGTATGTGAAGCATATAATGTGACACATGTTTTGGATTCAAAAATATGATACCATTTGAAATCTATAGATTTTTTCAATCAATCTATCAATCAACTTTAGTCTTATTTTCAATAGAAAATGAATAATAATTACATATTAAATTCAAAGTAAAGTATAATTTATATTGGTGGAAAGATGAGAATCTCCTTTAAAACCCTTTTCATTTCATCAATTTTGGGCTAAAAAAGTCGTCAGCCGCATACCCATCATATTGCCACTTTTTGGCCCATCATGATCTTGCACATACCCTTAAAAAATTATCCATTGAATATGAAATGAAGGTAGCTTCCACCTTTTAAAATAAGTAGAGAATCAGTCTAAAAATTATATTATTATTGATTCAACCGTGGTTATATTTTTCACCTTAATGGTCATGAGAATATAGAGTTAGGTGATAAATCTATCAACCAACAGTAGGTTTGCATGGGTTAGTGTGAATCAACTCCAATTGTATTGTAGAAGAACATTAATTGATCTTAAACCTTGTATTTTTTCTACTTTCCCCTTTGATACTCCTTGCATAATGTGTTTGCAAGTTTATTTATCTCAAGAATATCTCTCACTACATAAGTAGAATTGATCTTCATCATATTGTCAAATTTGATGTGTGTCATCTTCTTGTGCCACAACCAACATTCACCAAATTGAGCCAATAAAAAAATTCTTCAATTTTCGTCATTTCAATTTTTCTTAATACCTTCTACAGCTAATCTTTTGGATCCTGCCTTCTTTATCTCACAACCTTTGGCATGAAATTTAAGGTTGTACACTTTACTACACATTTGATTGACACTAAAGATATTGCAATTTATCCCTTTGACATAGAGGATATCCTTAGTATTGTTCTTTCTATCAATTTTTATAGAATCCTTTCCACAAATTTGTGGTAACTCATCACCACAAAACTTGATAGATCCACCATTCCACTTCTTAAGGCTAAATGAACCTCTCTTTTTCACCAATCATGTGGTTAGAGCAACCACTGTCAATCACCCAAGCATTTTTTTCTTCCTTTGCATGGAAATAAGTCCACACAACCATTAATATTTCACTATCTTTGTCATCCTACAAGGTACCAAACTTCTTACATTATTTAACATCACTCTTTTTTTTTACCAACTTTCAAGGCCATGAAGAGGGTTTCATCATTTGAATCAATCATTATCCTCATCTTCTAAGGAATAACTACTCTCCTTGGAATAGAGAGTCCTTTTGAACTTTTCTCTTTGGTTGCGATCTTTTGACTCTTTAAAAGGACATTTAGAGGAAAAATGACCAATTCTCCCATAATTGAAGAACTTGAAAGGTAACTTAGCTTTGTATTTTATAGTTATGTTCTTCAATCTTCTTACAAATTTTGTGTCTACTGAGCATAAAAGTCAACATTCAAATTAGTTGTTTCATCTTCTTCCTTCTTACTAACTTTGAATTTTACTTCCTTCTTTGGAGCATCTTTTTCAAACTCTCTCATTTTAAAGGTTATGAGAGAACCAAACAATTGATCTACTAGATACTTTCCAAGTCCTTAGATTCTTCAATAGTAGATACCTTATAACTATAAGATTTAGGGAGAGATCACAAAACCTTCTTCACAATCTCATCTTCTTTTACTTATAAACCAAGACCTTTGATGCCAATAATCACTTCATCCACCTAGAGCATGTAACTAGAAATATCTTCATCCTCTATTATCCTTAGGGTATCAAATTTTCTCTTGAAGTTTTGCATCTTGACTTGTTTCACTTGATTATCTCTATAAAATTTTTAAAGCTTTTCCTAGAAATCCTTAGTAGAACTACTATTCATCACTTTCAAAAGTTCTGAATCAAACTAATCCATTCATGATAGCATTATTTTCCTTGGAATTGCTTTCATACAATCTAATCCTAGCTAGATTTTATGGAACAACAATAAGAGCAATGTAACCATCCTTGATATATTTCCAAGCACCAAACCCTAGAGAGTTTAGATGGTCTTCCATTATTAATTTCCAAAAGGTGTAAGTTTTTCCATCAAACCTAATTGCCTTGTAAGATCCATCATGTTCCATCTTAGACCTTTCCTCAAGTGGCTAGGCTTCTTAAAGGAACTTGGATCTAATAAAAAATATTTAACACACCTAGATACTAAGAGGGGTAGTGAATCATTATCTTCAAAAACTTAAACCCTTCAACACAATGCAAAGTTAGACATTTAACAAGATCAACAAACCATAATCGAATCAATAATACTTAATCTAATTAGCAACAATAAAAGATAAAGCAATAAACACACATGAAAAAGATAACACTAGATATATGTGGCAAATCCAAGAATGGAAAAACCATGGAAGGAAATCTCACAATATATGAAGCTCACTTCTTATAGAATTACAATTTTTTTTAAGGCTTATTGCCTAAGGAAGCACACTGCTCCCCGAAGGGCTTGTAGGCTAAGGTGCACAAAATTAGGGAAAGATAAAAAAGAAATTGTAGTATAAGGTGTATAAGCCCATGGAAAGATACAAGGACCTAATAAAGAGACTCACTATCTGATAATAAGATACATGAAAACTTAGATTTACAATATATGTCAACAATACACTCTGTTGACTGATTATCTAAATTATCTTTTCATAAATCACTACATTATTCCACATTCACACTACACCACTCACCTTGCAACTAATTTGTTCTTCCATTTATATCCTCTGCAAGATCACAAGACACTAATTAGGTTGAATAGAATAAAATACAAACAATGATCCTAACAAGTCATCCACAAAAATATATTTGTGGTGAAATTGGTCCTATCTAAGGGATAGAGAGGACCAAAAAATAAATTATTACATATTCCAATGTGATTCCAAACAACACACACATTGGCACACATCAACCCTAGTCAACAACAAGGAAACATTGCTAGTCGACCCAGATATTGTATTTACTCAATGTGGTTATCAATAAGATAGGACATAACCCAACCTTAACACAACTTCAAATGTTGGAGCAGACTGCCAAGAATATAGCGCAAGCAAGAGAATAAGCCCTATCTTCCAAACATCCTTAAATTACCTAGAAAACCAACTCAAAATAATGTGTGACACCAAAGAGATCAATCATTGATGTGTAGACCATAAAGAGTTTTTTTGTGAACATCCAATGACACTTATATATACTTATTTCACACTATGATGCCACAAACAACCATCGAAAACCAAACAAAAAAAAAAGTTCTGTAGTATAGAAAAATGTCATTTGTTACATAAATTCACACTTGTTTGGGATCTTGTGAAATAACTGAACTTAATTGTGCTTATTTGGGGTGTTACTAATCTATGATTTTTATTGATTAATTAGGCTTCTTCACAAGCCTTAATTAATGCATCTTTTTGAGGATAATCTTGACATAAACCAACATCCAATCATAATTCATGCGATTTTGGATTGTATGGCCTAGATTTAGTGATTTGGGACTCATATACTACCTTGGGTGTATGGATCTCACCTAAGTTTTGGGGCCTCGATCTAGATTTCACAATAATCTAAGCATTTCTTGAAAAATGTGTCCCAAAGCCTAGGCTAATGGGATTCATACACCATTTCTAGTGTATGAATCATGTGTGGCTTAAACCTAAATTAAATTCAAATTTTTGGTGGGATTTTATTCTCCTAGATCTGATGTCAGCTTGTAGTGTTGTAATTTCAAGAAATTTGGCATAAATAAGTATAAATACAAGACCTTATTTAACTCATTTTCTCCTAACAACCTAAGCTTTCAAGTATTCATGCATTAGAGAAAATTGGTGATTACAAGAGTTTACAAGAGAATTCAAGGGCCTTCAAGAGCTGATTATCAAGCATTTTGGAGCATCATTCAAGTATCAAGCATCATGTGAAAGTCATCATGCATCATGTTTTTTTTGAGTTAACATTTGTGATGTAGGATTTCACGATTCAAGCAAGTATTCAATTCAAGATCCGTATCATTCAAGATTCAAGATCTACATTCAATTTATCCATCTCATTCATGTTTGCAGCCTTTTTTTTAAGGGTTTGGTGAGTTGCAACATTGTATATTTGTTCATTCATCATTCCTCCTTTCCATTTGATTGCATTACAAGGTTTGATTAACAAAATGGGTTTTGACCACGGAAAATCCCTTTCCACTAACAAAATGACATTTTCCCCTCTCTTTAGTTTATGATTTGTAGATCTAGGTTGAAGATCCTCTAAGGAGAAATATTTGAGAAAAGTTGTCAAGGTTGAAAAGTATTCAAAGTTGTCACCTTGTTTACAAAACCCTTTAAAGAAACCTATAAAGAAAAATTTAGTAAATTGGATCCAAAAACTAGGTTGATAAGACAAAGCAGAGGTTGAAGAGAAGATTCATACTTTGACTTTATGAAAAAAAATAATTGGGATTAATATGCCACTTCTGGCATATGAGTACCTATATAGGGATTTTTCTAAGTTTTAGGTGTTCCAAACATGTCTTTGCTAGATTTATGTTCCTTCCTAGAAACCCTAATCTGGGACTAAATCACCTAGCCTAGTGTATGAGTACATGTGTGCATTAAATTTTCTATTTTCAACATTTTAGTCCTCTATTCAAAATTCTATAGGTTTCTAGGTTCCCCTTTGTACTTATCTAGTTTTATGTTATGTTTTGCATTCATTTCTTGGTCATCTATTCAAGTATTGCACATCATTAGGTTTGATCATTAGGTCTTGCACCTTACTTCTCTTTCCAAGCCCTACCTTGATGGTGAACCCCATTTTAGCCTCTAATCATACCCTAGGACATCCCTATTGTAGATCTCTTCCCTCATTTCCATCCTTGGATTGAGATCTCTAGGGTTTTGTTGAATGAGAGTGAGAAGAAGATTGTTGTTCTATGTCCTAAACCATAAGGTATAACTTTCCTCCTTTCATTTTGGTGAACCACATTTATAACATCCATATTTCTGATTTGCAGGTGCATTATAATCCTAGATCTACTTTCCATTAACTTTGCATTAGGTTTGTATTAGTTGGTTTGCATCTAGGGTTTCAAAATATTGGATTAGTGAAAGTGCATATAGGTTGCATTTTTTCAGCTTGCATCATTGAATTTTATCTAAAATCTACATTTGCACTTATTGTAGACATCATCCAAAATAGAAAACATAACATTTACACTTAATTTTTTGAAAATGGTGCAAAAACTTTAAACTAGGATTCATATGCCCCTCCGGGTTATTTATTCCTAGTACAAGAAATTTTTCCTAATTTATGGGTACTTTTTGGTGACTTTTATTCACCGTTTAAACACCTAAAATCCCTAATTGGGACTCATACGCCGGTCTAGGCAATTTAGTCTTGTTCTATATTTTATACTACATTTTCCAACATTTAAAACTATGTTTTTGTACTTCCATTTTTTGTTGTTACATTTCTATTTCAGTTTACAGAGTGTCTATTTCATTCATTTCATTTCATCTAGATTTATTGGGTTCATTTCATGCATTTTCTTATTTTAAAATTGCATCTAATTATCTCATTCTAGGTTATTGCATTTCATTTCATCATGTATATGTGCTTTGGCAAGCTATGGATGTCCTTAAAGTGCTTAGTGGATGTGCCAAGTTGTTCTTTTCAAAATGAACCTAATGAATTTGAACTTACTCATTCCCATTAAACTCCTAATGCATGTCCTAATCATGATGTTGACATCATTAGAGAAGATTATGAAAACATGAACAAATTTTTAAACAATTTCCATAAGAACCTTAAGAACAATGCACCCTTTTATCCATCCATGAAACAACCAACAAACCCTATCATCCCACCACTTAAGATTTTTGGTTATTTAAATCCTAAAATTGAGACAAAATTTGAGCCTAAGTTTCCTACAATAGGTGAACCTAGTTCATCTAATCAAGCAAACATTCAATCAGTCTACATTAACAAAGCCACCAACACTTCCATCAATCTAGAAAAGACATATGGAAAATGATTTATGATCTTAAGTAAAAAAGGATGTGATACAACAAATGAACATGAAATTCATCAACTCTTAGAGAAAATACCAACTAAAGATACTTGGAACATAGATTTTTGGCACCCACTTTCTTTTTATCACTTCTAGGGTTTTTCACCTAAAAGGAGAAAGATGGACCAAAAATGCTTATGCTCACGTTCAAAGACTAGTGTGATATGGATTTAATAAGGATGAAATGTACTTAGATGCAATTTTTGAATGCAAGAAACTAATAAGATTGATTGACTAATGAATAGGAACTAAAGGAAAGCAACTAGTTTGAAAACACATTGTGTAATACAAAATCACTTAGAAATGAATGCAAAACTAAAAATAACTGAATAAAATTGAAAGTGTGCACTTGGAATATTGAAGGAGGATATAAGTGGACTCTAGAATTCTACTGATATTGATTTTTAGGCTTGGTGGTACTCATTCACCATTTTGGGTGAATCAGTCCCAGTTCTACAAAACTAAGCCAAGATTTGTTTTTGACAAAAGGGTATTTAAAATTGCAAAAAACAGAAAACTAGCCTAGAATTGAGACTCATTCTCCACCCATGGAGAATAAGTCCACTTTTGAATTTCTAAATTGTCAAAAGTGGAATTTGGAGCCTCTGATCTGCACTTTGACTTCCTATAGGTGTTTGCTTCCAAAATTTTGATTTGTAGGTCTGAAAACGAGTTTTGTTATTGTTTTGAATTTTTGAATGAGGATAAGACTTGAGAAATTTTGTAAATTGATATTTAATTATTTAGAAGCTTCCAAGAGGTCCCTAAATCTACAAACATCTAAGGCAAGAGAGATAAAGCTGGATGTTAGGGCATGGGGTTTTCCCTTGGTCAAACCCCTTATAGGTAATTAAACCAAAATGATGAAAGAATGTAATGAAACATGAAATAATGAAGTTTATTACCTTTCCATTAATTTTTATCTTGTAATTCTACAACAAAACATGAGGAATATTCCCTTGAATGTCTGAAAATTGATATCCCAATGCCTTGAAATGATAAAACCCTAAGTTGCTTGACTTGGAATGGAAGAATGGTGAATGAATAATGAAGAATTAATTATAGGAGATGGGAGAGATATAAAATGAGGATAAAAGCACTTATTTATACACACTTGTGCCTTAGTAAACCAATGATACCTCATCATAGGCCAACATCAAGTGATTTTGAATAAAAACTAGAAAGGAAATTTGAAAAAAAATGAATTTGGAGCCAAGGGGACTCATTCGCCACCCTTGGAAAATGGGTCCTACCTCAAGCTTGAAAGTGGATGTCAAAAATTAAGTCATTTTTAATGTTGTTTGTCAGGTTTATATTAAAAAATACACTTAATTAAGCCTTATAAGGGCATAAAGGGGTCAAATAAAGCATAAGAAAGGTAATTAAGTGGCTATGCACTCACAAACACATAGGTGGCTATGGGGAAAGTCATGCCA